>BSBM01002708.1:0-175000 GCA_027924585.1 Larix kaempferi
ATGGGTAGAGGTAGTAGGAGAGTGAGAGGTGGGTGGAGCGAGTGGTTATGGGTAGGGAGAGTAGGATGGTGGTGAGGAAGAGAGAGCAAGGGTTTAGGGATAGTGATATTTTATGTGAGGGAGAGGGAGGATGTTAGGGGTTTTTGTTAGAGAGAGAGGTATTTGTTAGGTGTAAGTAGAGGAGGTAGGGAAGAGAGAGAGTGAGGGAGAAATATGAGGGGGTTAATGGTATTAGAGGACAAGGGGTTTTATAGAAAGAGATAGAGAAAGAGAGGAGTGGAGAGAGAGAGAGAGAGGAGTTTGACAATAGTTATGGAGATGAGGTTGCTAAGGATTAGAGTGATATGGAAGTTTGTAAGTGTTAGGGGAGAGCACGGGAGATAAAGAGAGAGTAGTCTAGTTAATTATAATCTAGGATAAGTGGTGTGTTTGGGGGGGGGGGAGGAGAGAGAGAGAGAGAGAGAGAGAGAGAGAGAGAGAATGGGGGGGTGGGGTGGGTGTTTGGGGATTAGAGAGAGAGGGAAAAGGAAGGGGGAGTTTTATATGGTAGGTGGAGCGGGTGTAAGAGAGAAATATAGTGGGAGAGAGATTTAGGTTTAGAGAGAGTATGAGAGAAGGGGGGGGAGGGGCATGCTTATTGGTAGGGAGAGTAAGAGAGCGATTAGGGAGAGAAAGTTGGGGTTTTCCTATAGTGAGGTTTAGAGAGAGAGGGGGGTTTAGGAGATGGGTAAAGAGAGAGAGAGATGTGGGGGTTAGGTGTATATGGAGGAATATTGGAGAGGGACAATGTTCAAGGGGGTTACTAAGGGTTCTGGGTTAGACATGAGAGAGAGAGAGGTATGGGGGATGCTAAGTGGTAGGAGGTGGAGACTTTGAGGGGAGAGAGAGACCGAGATAGAGAGAGAAGGTTAGGGCCTGGGGTAGTATAAGAGATATCGATGATTAGGGTTTAGGGGGGTGATTATTGGAAAGGAGGGTAGGGAGGGTTGTTAGGGATAAAGAGTTAGAAGTTAGGGGTACGTGAGAGTGAGAGAGAGGGGGGGTGTTAGGGGGTTGGAGGAGAGAGAGATGAGTGGGATTTAAGTGTATGTGGAGGGGGATGGGGGAGAGAGAGAGTAAGATAGATCAGGAAGAGATCAGAGAGGGAGAGAGAGATAGGTGGATGGGATGTTATAGGTAGGGGGAGAGGGAAGGTGGTGAGAGAGTTAGATATGTGGTTAGGAAGTGCTAAGGAGAGGAGGGGAGAGAGAGAAAGTGAGAGTGAGAATAAGGGTAGCAAGTAGAGAGATATATGGGTGATTTTTAGGGGAAAGTGGAAGATAATAGGGGTGTGAGAGAGAGATGGGGGGTGGTAAACTATAGGGGTGAGTTTTAGGAGAGAGAGAGATGTAAGTTTAGGGGTAAGGGGGAGTTGGAGAGAGAGGGGGGGTGGAAAGAGGTTGTGATGGGTCGGAAGAGTAAGAGGGGGTTTAGGGAGAGAGATTGTGTGTTAGAGATAGTGAGAGTGAGGGAGAGAGAGGGATAGTGTTACAAAATTGGGGGAGACAAATAGGTGTGGGTGTTAGGTGTACGTAGAGGAGTAGGGGAGAGAGAGTTAGAGAGAGAGATACAAGGGTGTTTAATTATAAGAGAGGACAAGTGGGGGTATGAAGAGAGCGAGGAATGGGTAGAGAGGGAGAGGATTTTGTAAGTGTTAGAGTGAAAGATGTGGTTGGTAATGGTTAGCGATAGGTGGGGAGAGAGGAGAGAGAGAGAGAGAGAGAGAGAGAGGGGATTTAAGGGTAAAGCAAGGTGAAGGGGTGAGAGAGAGAGAGAGAATAGGGGGTCGATGGAGGGGGATTGGCTCTTTCGAGAGATAGAGAGAGACGGAGAAAAAGAGAAAGGGGAGAGAGAGATTCAAATAGAGAGAGAGAGATGTGGGGGATGGAAAGTGGTAGAGGAGGGTGTTTTAAGAGAGAGATATATAGATAAAGAGGTTTAGGGGTAGGGGAGGTAGAAGAGAGAGGGGGGAGGGTATGTTCATTTTTAGGTTCAGTAAGAGTGGGGTTAGGAAGAGAGAGTTAGGTCTAGCTACTAAGAAAGTTAGAGAGGGGGGTTTAGGTGTTGGGGGATATAGAGTTATTTATGGGTTAAGTGTATGTTGAGGAATAGGGGATAGGGACAATGAGAGAGGCAGTTAGGTAGGGGTTAGGTGGTAGGGGTGAGAGAGAGGGAGAGGGGTGGTTAAATATAAGGGGAGGATTGTGGGTGACTAGGGGTAGTGTGGAGCAACAGGGTTGGGAGAAAGAGAGAAGTAGGGGTATAGAATGAGGGTAGAGAAAAAGAGGGTGGGTCTAAGGATGTAGGAGAAAAGGAATTAAGGGAGAAAGATAGAGAGAGAGGAAAAGTGAGAGGGAATGGGGTAGAAAGAGTATAATAGAGAGAGGGATTGGGGGATGGAGGTGGTGGTTATTTGTAGAGAGAGTATGGGGGATATAGGAAGAGAGAGTGGTCGTTAAGGGTAGTGATACTGAGAGAGAGGGGGGTTTTAGGGGGTTGGGTAAGAGAGAGATTCATTTGGGTTAGGTGTAGGTGGAGCAGTTAGGTTAGAGAAAATGTTATAGAGGGGTTTAGTAAGGGTTAGGAGAAATAGGGGAGAGAGATAAAGGACAAGGCGGTTTGAAGGTAGGTGAGAGGAGTAGCGGGTGAGAGAGTGAGAGAGGGGGTTAGTAAGGATTAGGAAGAGTAAGGGAGAGAGAAGGAGGAGGAAGAGGAGGGGGGTTAGTGATAAGGGGGGAGTATGGGTGAGTGAGTGTGTGAGAGGAGAGTGAGAAAATCAATAGTGGTTAGGAGTTAATGGAGGAGTAGGATTGAGAGAGAGAGAGAGAGAGAGAGAGGCTTAGGGATAATATAAGTGGGGTTAGTGATAGAGAGGAGGGGTTAGGGTGGTACCAAGAGTGTGTGTGAGAGACAGGAAGGGTTTACGGGGGTCACAAAAAAGAGAAAGGGTTGGGGGTTAGGTTGAGGTGGAGGAGTTAGATTTAGAGTGAGTGAGAGAGGAGATTAGTAAGGGTTAGTGGGAATAAAGAGAGAGAGAGAGGAGAGTGGATGATTAGGATAGTGAGATTGAAAGAGAGGGAGCCAGTAAGGTTTAGGGATATTAGAGATATTAGAGGAGGAGAGGAAGAGGAAGGAGTTTAGTTGTAGGGGGTGTAGGGATTGTTAGAGAGAGTGGTAGAGAATGGGGTTTTGCAAGGGGGGTGTTATGTGGATAGGAGAGAGGTATATGGATGAGAAGAGGAGTAGATGGGTGTGTGTGCGTGTGTATGTGTGTTTGTGTCGAGAGAGATAGAGAGTGAGAGAGAGAGGGAGAGAGATTTAGGGAGTGAGGGTGGGGAGGGTGTGGGTGACTAGGGGAAGGGAAAGGAGAGGGTTTTGGGGGAGAGAAAAATATAGATATTGTAATGGTGAAATGGGTGTAGGGGATTAGGAAATATTAAGGATGATGTAGGGAAGGGGGAAATAGGGTGGGGTTAGAGAGAGAGGAAGAGAAAGAGAGAAAGAGAGATTGGGGTCAATAAGTTGTATTGGGAGGGGTTTTAGGACAAGCAAAGAAGGAGAGAGAGAGAGAGAGAGAGAGAGAGGCAGAGGGGTAGTTATGGATAGGAGAGTAGGATATGGGTTAGGGAGAGAGAGCAGGGGGTAGGGGTAATGAAAGTATGCAAAAGAGAGAGGGGGTTTTAGGGGGTTGATGGAGAGATGTGAATAGTGGGGGTTATCTCTATGTAGAGGAATATGGGATAGGGAGAGTGGAAGAGGCAGTTAGTAAAGGGTTGGGGGGTATAGGAGAGAGAGAGAGAGAGAGTGGGGGGAGAAAGATAGGATGTTGTGTATGGTTGTGAGAGTGAGGAGAGGGTGTTAGTAAGGATGAGAGAGATAGAGAGAGAGGAGTGTGTGTGTGTGTATGTGAGAGAGAGAGGCTAGTTAAGGGGCTAGGGGATAGACAAGGGGCGGGTGTTAATTGATAGGGTAATGGGGATTAGGAAATTCAATAAAGAGGGGGTTAGTAAAGGATAGAGAGGGAGAGAAGAGGAGAGTGTGTGTGCATGTAGTAGAGATAGAGAGAGAGAGGGGGGGGATGTTAGGGGTTGAGGAAGAGAAAGAGCAATGGGTGATAAGTAGTAGGGGAACAAGGATTACTAAAAGAAATAGAGTGGGGGTCAACCGGAGGGGGATTTGGTGAGAGAGAGGGGGGATATTAGGGATATTATGCGTGGGGATTAGGAAGAGAGATGGGGGATTATGTACAATGAAAGCACGTGAGAGATGGGGAGGGTGTTGGGGTAGAGAAATGAGTTGGGGTTAGGCGTGGATTGAGGAATAGGGTAGAAAGGGAGTGAGAGAGGGGGTTAGTAAGGGTTATGGATAAGACGAGGGAGAGAGAGAGAGAGAGAGAGAGGAGTGGTGCTAGAGGTAGGGGGAGGAATATGGGGGGACACAGAGTTAGGTAGGGGGGTTTAGTAATGGTTAGTGAGAGAAGGTCGGAGAGAGTGATAAAGAGAGGAGATGTGTTAGTGGTAGTGTATGGGTAGGTGTGCATGAGAGAGATAGAGAGATAATGAATGGGGGTGGGAGGGATGTTTTAATGGGTTGGGGGAGAGAGGGGGATGGGGCTAATGGGTAGGTCGATTAGTAGAGGGGTATGTATGTGTGTGTGTGGTGTGTGAGAGAGAAAGAGATATAAAGAGGGAGAGGGGAGAAAGAGGAGAGAGAGAGAGAGAGTCAATGGGTGACTGGGGGAAGGTGTGGGTGATTAGGGGTAGAGATAGGAGGGGGTATGGTGGAGAGAAAGAGATATAGATCAAGATGGGAGGATGGTGGAGAGGGGTGTATGGAATATTAGTGAATTTAGAGAGAAGGGGGGGTATATGGTGGGGGAAGAGAGAGAGAGAGAGAGAGAGAGAGAGAGATGAGAGAGAGAGAGAGAGAGCGAGAGAGAATGGGGAGTAAGCTATAGGGGGGGAAATTAGCAGAGAGAGAAGAGAGAGTGGGGGGGGTTAGTTGTGGGGGTAGGAGAGAGAAAGAGGGAGAGGGGAAGAGGGGTTGTTTATTAGTAAGGAGAGTATGAAGGGGTCTAGGGAGAGAGAGAAAGAGGGGGTTAGATTTTTTTAGGGTGAGAGAGAGAGAGCGATGGGGATTAGGTGTAGGTGGAGTAGGGGAGAGAGTGATAGTGTGGGAGATGAGCATAATAAGGGTTAGGGGGAAGAGGTGGAGAGAGAGAAGAGAGAGACGAGGGGGGAGGAGTAGGTTGGCCAACAGGGCAAGAGAGGGGGGGGTTAGTTGTAAAGGGAGGAGAAGGGACATGTATGTGAGAGATAGAAAATTGAGGGTGTTAGGGGGTTGGTGGGGAGGGATAAGGGTTGGTCTTAAGTGGTAATGTGAGGGTAACTAGGAAGGACGCACATACACAATAGAGTTACAAGGAGAGGGAAGTTGAAGAGATAGGGGAGAGGGCTTAGGAAATGTATGAGTGGGGTTACGGAGAGAGAGGGAAATTTAGGGGTAGTGGGAGTAGAGAAAGAGGGCAGTCTTAGAACAATAGTTAGGGAGAGATGGTTGGAAGTTAGGTGTATTTGGAGGAGTAAGGGAGAGAAAGAGTGACATAGGCATTTAGTAAGGGTTAGGGGAAGAGAGAGAGAGAGAGAGAGAGAGGCTTAGGGATAATATTGGTTGGGTTAGGGAGAGAGAGATGAGGGCTTAAGAGTACTGAGAGTGTGTGAGCGAGAGGTGGGTGTTAGGGGTTAGAGAAGAGATATAGGTGTGGGGCTTAGGTGTAGTTGAAGGAGTAGGGTAAACATAGTGAGAGAGGGATTGGTAAGGGTTACGATGAATAGGGGGATAAAGAGAAAGAGGAGGAGGGGAAGGAGTCGAGGGTTTGTGTGAGAGAGAGAGGTGGGGTTCTTAAGGATAGGAGGAGTAAAGGAGAGAGAGGGGGAAGAGTAGGAGATGAGTGTGTGTGAGAGAGAAATATAGATAATGGAGGGTGTGGAGGTGTTAGGTGGTGGCGGAGAGAGGTATAGGTGTGGGGGTTAGGGGTAGGTGGAGGAGTAAAGGGGGTGTGTGTGTGTGTGAGTGTGTTTAAAAGAGAGAGAGAGGAGAGAGAGAGAGAGAGGGATCAATGCGAGGAGGATGTGTGTGATTAGGTGTAGGGAGGAGGAGTGATGTTGTGGGAGATAAAGAGATGGAGATTGCAATGAGGGGAGGGTTGTCGGGTCTTAGGGAATATTATGGATATTAGAGAGAATTGGGGCATAGGGTCGAGGAAGAGATAGAGGGACTTGAGAGAGATATGGGGGTGTGGTAATTTATAGGGGTATGGTGATTAGGAGAGAGGGAAGAGAGGGTTAGCAATAAGGGGAGTAGGAGAGAGACACAGAGAGAAAGGAGTGGACTAGGTTAGGAGAAAGAGTGTTGGGTTAGGTGGGTAGTGAGAGTGTGTGAGCATGTGGGGGGCTTTTAGGGGGTTGGCTGAGAGAGTGAGGGTTGGGGGCTTAGGTGTATGTGGAGGAATTTGTAATAGAGAAATCAAGAGAGGTAATTAGTATGGGTAAGGGGGAATAAGAGAGAGAGACAGAGACAGAGGAAGTAAGCTTAAAGGTCTAGTGAGGAGTACAATGGTGAAAGAGTGAGATAGGGGGGTAAGTAAGGGGTAGAGAGAGAGAAAGAGAGACGAGAGGAGTGTGTTTGTTGGGCGGGGGTTTATTGGGGGTTGGAAGAGAGAGAGACAGGGGCTGAGTGTTAAGTTGTAAGGTAAGGAGAATTAGGAGAGACATAAAGTGAGGGGTTATTAAGGGTTAGGGAGATAATTTTAGGGAGAGATAGATAAGGGAGGCTAGTTGTAGGGTAGGATTAGGTTGGTGCGTGCAAGAGAGAGAGAGAGGGGAGGGGGGAGCTCGGTGTTCAGGGGCTGGGAAAGAGAGAGGAGTGGGGATTAGGGGTAGGTAGATAAGTATAGGGATGATAGAGTATGTGTGTTAGAGAGAGGGAGAGGGAGACATCGAGAGAGAATAGGGATCAAGGAGGGGAGGGTGTGGGTGATTAGGCATAGGGGTGGAGGAGGGGGGGATGGGTGAGAAAAGAGAAGGGTGGTTATAGGTTGGGGTAGAGAGAGAGAGAGAGAGAGAGAGAGAGAGAGAGAGAGAGAGATGGGGAGTATTATGTGGTATAAGATGCAAAATTAGGGGAGAGAGAGAGAGAGAGAGGAGAGGAGAGAGAGAGAGAGAAAGGGGGGGGAGTTGGGGATTTGAAGGGGGAAGGTTGTGGGTGATTAGGCATAGCAGGACGATGGAGGTTCTAGGAGAGAAAGAGATAGATATCTTGGTGGTGGGACAGGGGGTAGGGGATTAGGGAGTATTAGGTAAGTTAGTTAAAATGGGGGTTATAGGTTGGGGGTAGAGAGAGAGAGAGAGGAGATATCTAGGGTGGTAAGTTATAAAAGCGGGGATTAGGAGAGAGATAGGGGGGTTAGGTGTAAGGGAGTAAGAGAGAGAAATTAAGAGATGAATATGGTGTTTTATGGTTAGGGAGAGTAGGAGGTAGGTTACGGAGAGGTAGTGGGGGGGTTAGGGAGAGTAAGAATGTGAGAGAGACAGAGGGGCAAGTTTTAGGGTGTTCCTGGAGAGAGTGAGGGGGTAGGGGTTAGGCATATGTGGAGGAATAGGTTACAGAGAAAGTGAGAGAGATGGTTAGTAGGGGTTTGCTAGAATAAGGAAGAGAGAGAAAGAGGCGGGGAGTTAAAGGGTATAGTGAGGAATACAATGGTGAGAGAGTGAGAGAGGGGGTTAGTAAGGGATAAAAAGATTGAAACAAGAGTGTTTGTGGGGAGGAAGAAGAGAGAGGAGAGAGAGAGAGAGAGGAGAGAGAGAGAGAGAGAGAAGAGAGAGAGAGAGTCAGTGAGTAAGAGATATATGTGGTAGTAAGTGATAGTGAATGGGGGTTAGGCGAGAGAGAGAGGGGTGGTGCAGGGTTTTATGTAGGGGGGGTAGGAAAGACAAATGGAGAGGGGAGGAAGTGGTGGTTATGGGCTGGAAGAGTAGGGGGTGTTAGGTAGAGAGGGAGGGGGTTAGCTATTGTGAGAGTGTGATAAGGAGAGGGGGGTGTTGGGGGGTTTTGGGGAGAGAGAGAGAGAGAGAGGGGTTGGGGTTAGGTGTAGGTGGAGGAGTATGAGAGAGATAGACTGAGAGGGGGTGTTAGTAATGGTTAGGGTGAAGAGGTGAGAGAGAGAAAGGGAGGAAGAGAGAGAGAGGGGGATGGGGTTTAAAGGTAGTGTAAGTAGGGTGGTGTAGGTGAGAGAGAGAGTTGTGATTAGAGAGAGATAGAGGGAGAGAGAGATGAGTGGGTTTAGTTGTAAGGGGATGAGTAGGGCTGTTTGTCCTATTTGTTTGAGACTGAGAGAAGTGGACATGTTAGGGGGGTTACGGGGAGAGAAAGGATTTGGTTGTAAGTTGTAATGGTAGGGGGATTAGGAGAGAGAGAGAGATAGAGGAGAGAGAGAGAGAGAGAGAGAGAGAGAGAGAGAGAGAGGCAGTTAGGGGGAGGATGAGTAGGAGAGAGAGGAGGAGGATTAGGCAAAGTACAAATGCGGTTAGATAGAGAGATTGAGAGAGAGAGAGATGATGGGATTTAGTGGTGTGGGGAGGAGTAGATGTGTGTGTGTGTGTGTGTGTGTGTGTGAGAGAGAGAGAGAGAGAGAGAGAAAGGAAATAGAGAGAACATGGAGGTGTTTGAAGGTTGGAGGAGAGGGAGAGGAGGCGAGGTTCATTATAAGTGGTGGATTAGTGAGACAGAGAGAGAAGGGGGGGTTCAATATGGGGAAGGCATGGTTGATTAGTGGTATGCTGGGTAAGGGATTTTGGGTAGAGAAAGATATAGAGTTGGGGTGGGTGGAGGGGATAGATGTTAAGGGAATTTAGAAAGAATGGCAGGTAAAGGGTGGGGGTATATAGAAAGAATGGACATTTTGGAGAGTATGAGAGGGGTTATGGAGAGTGATGGGGTCTTAAGGGTAGTGATAGTGTATGAGAGAGAGGGTGGATCATTAGGGGGTTGGGGGGAGAGAAGGAGGGGTGGAGTTTAGGTATAGATGGAGTAAACTAGAGAGAGAGTGAGAGAGTGGGTCAACAATGGCCCAGGGGAGGATAGGGAGAGAGAGAGAGAGAGAAAAAGGATGGGGTATTATAGGTAGGGGAAGAGGAGGGGGGTGATAGAGTGATAAAGCAGGTTAATAAGGGTTAGAGAGAGGAGTGGAGAGAGAGAAAGATATGAATGGTTTTAGTGTTAAGGGGAGAAGGAGGTGTGTGTGTGTGTGTGAGAGAGAGAGAGAGGGGGGGGGGTGTTGGTAAGGGTTAGCGATAAGAGAGGGAGAGATGGGGTTGTTAAGGGTTATGGAGAGGAGAGGGATAGATTGAGTTGTTAAGGGTTATGGAGAGGAGAGGGAGAGATGGGGTTGTTAAGGGATAGGAAGAGGAGGAGGGTTAATGGTAAAGCAAGGAAATGGGTTGACAAAGAGATATACTATGGAAGGTGGGAAGTGAGGGGGTGTTTGGGGGTTCGGAGAGAATGAGAGGGTTGGGGGAGAGGGAGAGAGAGAGAGAGAGAGAGAGAGAGAGAGAGAGAGAGAGGGATATGAGTGATGTTGGAGCTATGGGGAGGAATATGGGGGTCAGAGAGTTAGATAGGGGGTTTAGTAATGGTTAGTTAGAGAAGGTGGGAGAGAGTGATAGAGAGAGGAGATGTGCTAGTGGTAGAGTTAGGGGTAGGTGGGCATGTGTATGTGTGTGTGTGTGTGTGAGAGAGAGAGAGAGAGAGAGAGAGTGAGTGAGTGAGGGTGCAAGGGATGTTGTAGTGGGTTTGGGGAGAGAGGGGGAATGGGGCTAATGGGTAGGTTGATGAGTAGAGGGGTATCTATGTGTGTGTGAGAGAGAGAGAGATAGAAAGAGAGAGAAAGAGAGAGTGAACGGGGTGACTGGGGAAGGTGTGGGAAATTAGGGGTAGAGATAGGAGGGGGGTATGGTGGAGAGAAAGAGATACATATCAAGATTGGGGGACGGTGTGGATGGGTGTATGGAATATTAGGGAAGTTAGAGAGAATTGGGGCGTATATGGTGGGGGAAGAGAGAGAGAGAGAGAGAGAGAGATTAGGGAGTAAGTGATAGGGATGGGAAATTAGGAGAGAGAGAGAGAGAGATTAGGGAGTAAGTGATAGGGATGGGAAATAGGAGAGAGAGAGAGATAGTTGGGAGGTTTAGTGGTAGGGGTAGGTGAGAGAAAGAGGGAGAGGGGAAGAGGGGTTGTTTATTAGTAGGGAGAGAATGAAGGGGGTTAGGGAGAGAGAGCGAGGGCGTTATATCTTTTTAGGGTCGGAGAGAGAAAGAGTGGTGTGGATTAGGTGTAGGTGGAGTTGGGGAGAGACTGAGAGAGTGAGGGACGAGCAAAATAAGGGTTAGGGGGAATAGGTGAAGAGAGAGAGAGAGAGAGAGGGGGGGGGAGGGAGGAGGAGGTTTAAACATAGGGTGAGGAATAGGGTGGCCAAAGAGTGAGAGAGGGGATAAGGGGTTATAGGAAGAGAGAGGGAGAGAGGGGGGTTCGTTTAAAAGGGAGGAGTAGGGCCATGTGAGTGAGAGATAGAAAATTTAGGGTGTTAGGGGTTCAGTGGGGATAGATAAGGGTTGGTATTAAGTGGTAATGTGAGGGTGAGTAGGAGGTGGACACACACACACACATAAAGTTACAGGGAGTGGGGAATTCAAGAGATAGGGGAGGGGGCTTAGGGAGTGTATGAGTGGGGTTAGGGAGAGATAGGGAAATTTAGGGGTAGTGGGAGTGAGATAAAGAGGGAGGTATTAGAGGCATAGATTAGGGAGAGAGGTTTGGAATTTGGTGTAGTTTTGAGGAGTAAGGTAGAGAAAGAGTGACATAGGAATTTATTAAGGGTTAGGGGAAGAGAGAGAGAGAGAGAGGCTTCGGGATAATATTGGTTGGGTTAGGGAGAGAGAGAGGAGGGGTTAGGACTACTGAGAGTGTTTGAATGGGAGGGGGGTGTTAGGGGGTTAGAGAAGAGATAGAGGTGTGGGGGTTGGGGCATAGTTGAAGGAGTTGGGTAAACATAATGAGGGAGGGGATTGGTAAGGGTTACGAGGAATAGGGCGATAGAGATAAGAGGGGGAGGAGGGGAAGGAGTAGGGGTGTGTGTGTGAGAGAGAGAGGTGAGGTTAGTAAGGGCTAGGGAGAGTAAAGGAGAGAGAGAGAGGGCATTGAGTGGGATATGAGGGTGTGTGAGAGAGAGAATTATAGATAATGGGCAGTGTGGAGGTGTTAGGTGGTCATGAGAGAGGTATAGGTGTGGGGGTAGGTGGAGGAGTAAAGGGTGTGTGTGTTTGTGTGTGTGTGTGTGTGAGAGAGAGAGAGAGAGAGAGAGCAATGTGAGGAGGATGTGGGTGATTAGGTCTAGGGAGGAGGAGTGATGTTGTGGGAGTGAAAGAGATGGAGATTTCGATGAGGGGAGGGGGGTAGGGTCTTAGGGAATATTATGGATATTAGAGAGAATTGGGGCATAGTGTGGAAGAAAGAGAGAGGGACTTGGGAGAGATATGAGGGTGGTAAGTTATGGGGGTATGGTGATTAGGATAGAGGGAGAGAGGGTTAGTAGTAGGGGGATTAGGAGAGAGAGAGAGAGAGAGAGAGAGGTGGACGGGGTTAGGAAGAAAGAGTGTGGGATTAGAGGTAGTGAGAGTGTGTGAGTGAGTGGGGGGGGGTGTTAGGTGTTTGGTTGAGAGGAGTGAGGGTTGAGGCTTAGGTGTATGTGGAGGAATTTGTAATAGAGAAAGCAAGAGAGGCAATTACTATGGGTAAGGGGGGAATATGGCAGAGAGAGAGAGGGAGGAAACAAAGTTAAAGGTAAGGTGATGAGTACAATGGTGAAAGAGTGAGCTAGGGGGTAAGTAAGGGATAGAGAGAGAGAGAGAGAGAGATAAGAGGAGTGTGGGGGGTGGTTATCAGGGGCTTGGAGGAGAGAGAGAGGGGGTGGGTGTTAAGTTGTAGGTAAGGATTATTAAGAGAGGCATAGAGAGAGGGGATATTAAGGGTTAGGGAGATGATTTGAGAGAGAGAGAGAGAGGAGGGAGGTTAGTTGTAAGGGAGGAGTAGGTTTGTGTGTGCGAGAGAGAGAGAGAGAGAGAGGGGGTGGGGAAGCTGGGTGTTAAGGGGTTGGGAAAGAGAGAAGGGTGGGGGTTAGGGGTAGGTGGAGGATTATAGGGATGATAGTGTGTGTGTGTGTGTTTGAGAGAGAGAGAGAGAGAGAGAGAGAGAATCGGGATCAAGGAGGGGAGGGTATGGGTGATTAAGCGTAGGGTGGAGGAGGGAGGTGGGGGAGAAATAGAAGGGTGGGTATAGGGTGGGGGCTATAGAGAGAGAGATAGAGAGAGAGAGAGAGATGGGGGGTATTATGTGGTACAAGATGCATAATTAGGGGGGAGAGAGAATGAGAGAGGGGGGATATAGGGTTAGCGGTGGGGGGGAGTATTGGAGGGAGAGAGAGGTGGTGGTAGGGGTGGTTATGCATAGGGAAAGTATGAGGGTGTTTAAGGAGAGAGAGTGGTGGGTTAGGGGTAGTAAGAATGAGAGAGGGGGGTTTTAGGGGTTTGGGGGATTAAAAAAGGTGTGTGGATTAGCTTTAGGTGGATGAGTATGGGAGAGAGAGAGAGAGAGTGAGTAGGGGTTGATAAGAGTTAGGGGGAAGAGGTGATGGAGAGAGAGGGTGGGGACTAGGTGTAAGTGGTGGAGTATAGTGATGTGTGTGTGTGTGTGTGTGTGTGTGTGTGAGAGAGAGAGAGAGTTGGGGATTGAATGGGGAAGGGTGTGTATGATTAGGGATAACAGGAGGATGGGGGTTCTAGCAAAGAAAGTGATAGATATCTTGGTGGGGGGAGAGGGGTAGGGGATTAGGGAATATTAGGGAAGTTAGTGAAAATTAGGGTGAGAATTTGGGGGTAGGGAGAGAGAGAGATATTGGGCGTGGTAAGCTGTAAGGGAGGTGGATTAGGAGAGAGAGAGGAATAGGGGTTTTTTATGTCTAGCGAGAGTATGAGGTAGGTTTGGGAGAGGCAGTGGTGGGTTAGGGATAGTGAGAATGTAGTGTGTGAGAGAGAAGTAGTGCTACGGTGTTCATGGAGAGAGTGAGGGGTGGGGGGTTAGGCATATGTGGAGGAATAAGTTACAGAGAAAGTGAGAGAGGTGGTTAGTTAGAGTTTTCTAGAATAAGGAAGAGAGAGAGAGGGGCAGTTAAATGTATAGTGAGGAGTACAATGGTGAGAGAGTGAGAGAGGGGGGTAGTAAGGGATAAAAAGATTGAAACAAGAGTGTTTATGGTGCGAAGAAGAGAGAGAGAGAGAGAGAGAGAGAGAGAGAGAGAGAGAGAGAGAGAGTTAGTGAGTAAGAGATATATGGGGGGGGTAGGTGATAGTGGATGGTGGTTAGGGGAGAGAGAGTGGGATGGTAGAGTATTTTGGTGTAGGGGGGAGTAGGAAAGGCAAAGGGAGAGGGGAGGAAGCAATGGTTATGGGTAGGTAGAGTAGGAGGGATTCCAGGGAGAGAGAGAGAGGGGTTGGCTATTGTGAGAGTGTGATAGAGAGAGGGGGTGTGTTGGTGGGTTTAGGGAGATAGAGATAGAGGGGTTGAGGTTAGGTGTAGGTGGAGGATTATGAGAGAGATAGAGTGAGAGAGGGGGTCAGTAAGGGTGAGGGATAATAGGTGAGAGACAAAGGGAGGGAGGAAGAGAGCAAGAATGAAAGAGAGAGAGGAGGGGGTTAAAGATAGTGTGAGTAGGGTGGTGTAGGTTGAGAGAGAGGGTTACCATTAGTGAGAGATAGAGGGAGAGAGAGGTGAGGGGGTTTTGTGGTAAGCAGAGGAGTAGGGGTGTTTGTATGTTTGTTTGAGAATGAGATAATTGGAGATGTTAGGGGGTTATGGGGGAGAGAGAGGATTTGGTTGTAAGTTGTTATGGTAGGGGGATTAGGAGGGAGAGAGAGAGAGAGAGGTGTTTAGGGGGAGGATGAGTAGGAGAGAGAGAGGAGGATTAGGTAGAGTACAAATGAAATTAGACAGACAGAGAGAGATGGTGGTATTTAGTGGTGTGGGGAGGATTATATGTGTGTGTGTGTGTGTGTGTGTGTGTGTGTGTGAGAGAGAGAGAGAGAGAGAGAGAGAGAGAGAACATGGAGGTGTTTGAACATTTGAGGAGAGAGAGAGGAGTGGGGTTAATTATAAGTGGTGGAGTAGAGAGAGAGAGGAGGGTATTACGATATCGGGATTGTGTGGTTGATTAGTGGTATGGTGGGTAAGGGATTTTGTGTAGAGAAAGATATAGAAATTGGGGTGGGTTGAGGGGATATATGTCAAGGGAATTTAGAGAGAAGGGGGGATAAAGGGTGGGGGTATATATAGAGAAAGGATATTTTGGAGAGTATGAGAGGGGTTATGGAGAGTGTTGGGATCTTAAGGGTAGTGATAGTGTATGAGAGAGAGGGTGGATCATTAGGGGGTCGAGGGAGAGAGGGAGGGGTGGAGTTCAAGTATAGGTGGAGTAGAGTAGGGAGAGAGAGTGAGAGAGTGGGTCAAGAATGGTCATAGAGAGAGAGAGAGAGAGTAAGGGGTATTATTGGTAGGGGAAGAGGAGGGGGTGATAGAGTGACAACCCAAGTTAGTAATGGTTAGAGAGAGGAGTGGAGAGATAGAAATATATGAGTGGTTTTAGTGTTAAGGGGAGAAGGAGATGTGTGTGTGTGTGTGAGGGAGAGATAGATAGATAGATAGAGAGAAACAGAGAGAGAGAATGTTGGTAAGGGTTAGAGAGAGGAGAGGGAGATATGTGGTTGGTAAGGGTTATGGAGAGGAGAGGGAGAAATGGGGTTGTTAAGGGTTAGGGAGAGGAGAAGGGTTAATCATAAAGCAAGGAAATGGGGTGATAGATAGAGATAGTGTGGGAGGTGGGCAGTGAGGGGGTGTTTGGGATTTGGGAGAGAAGGAGAGGGTTGGGGAAGAGAGAGAGAGGGGGGGGGGGAGTGTTATTAGTGATAGGGGGGTGGGGGGATAAGAAATAAATATGTAGAGGGTTCAGAGGATTGGGGCATCGAGAATAAGAGATTGAGAGAGGTTCGAAGGGCATGTTTATGGTAGGGAAATTAATAAGGGTATTGGAGAGAGATAATGGGGGTTTTCTTTAGTTATATTTAGAGACATAGAGGGGGTATTATAGGCTGGGGGAGAGAGTGAGAGATGTGGAGGTTAGGTGTATTTGAAGGAATAAGAGAGGGCTCTAGTTAGGGTTAAGGGGGAGAGAGAGAGAGAGAGAGGGGGGGGGTTATAGTAAGGGAGAGAAGGGTTTAAGGGGATGAGGAGTTGGATAAAGGGAGAGATGAAGGCTTAGGGAAAGTATCAGTGGGGTAAGGGAGAGAGAGAGGCTCGGTTAGGGGTAGTGAGAGTGTCTAAGAGAGAGGGTAGGTGTCAGGGGCTTGGTTTAGAGAGAGATGGTTTAGGATTTTGTGTAGGTGGACTAGGGTAGAGAGAGAGTTGGAGAAGGGGTTACCAAGGAGAGAGAGAGATAGAGAGGGAGAGAGAGGAGGATGGGTTGATACAGGTAGGGGGAACAATAGGCAATTAGAGAGTGAGGGAATTAGGAATGCTTAGGGAGAGGAGTAAAGAGAGATAGAGGAGAAGAGAGATTAGTGTTAGGTGGAGGAGTAGGTGGGTGTGTGTGTGAGAGAGAGAGTGAATAATGGGAAATATGGTGTTGAGGGGTTCAGAAGGAGAGAGGGTTGGGATTAGGGGTAGGTGGAAGAGCATAGGTTTGTGTGTGTGTGTGTGTGTGTGTGTGAGAGAGAGAGAGAGGGGGGGGGGGGTTAGTTGTAAGTGGAGAGAGGAGGTTAGGGGGGTGGATTAGAAAAATTATGAGTGGGGTGAGAGAGAGAGAGAGGTCTTTGGAGGGGGTTGTTATGGGTAGGGAGAGTAGGAGTGGGGTTAGGGAGAGATAATTGGAGGTTAATGTAGTTAGAGTGCGAGATAGGGGGTGTTAGGGGGTTGGAGGAGAGAAACGTGGGTGGGGTTTAGGTTTAGGTGGTGGAGTAGGGGAGAGAGAGAGTGAGAGAGAGCGTAAATAAGGGTCAGTGGGAAGAGGTGAGAGGAGAAGGGGAGGGAGGTGGAGGGTGTGCTAGAGGTAGGGGGTCTGAGAGTCAGAAAGTGTTAGGGAGCGGATGGGAGAGAGAGAGAGAGGATGGTGGTTTAGAGAGAGGGAGAGAGGGTTGGGGTTTAAGGGTAAGTGGAGGAGTAGAGAGAGAGAGAGAGAGAGAGAGAGAGAGAGAGAGAGAGAGATGTGGGGTGGTAAGTTGTAAGATAATGGGGTCTACGATAAAGAGAGTGAGAGAGAGATATTTAGGGGTATGGGGAGTAGGAGAGAGAGAGGGAGGTGGAAGGGATTTTTATGGGTAGGAAGAGTAGTAGGGGAATTAAGGGAAGAGATTGTGGGGTTTACACATAGTGAGAGTGAGGGAGAGAGAGGGGTTTAGTATTAGGATATTGGGGGAGAGAGAAAGGGGTTTTTGTTAGGTTTAGGTAGAGAGAGAGAGAGAGAGAGAGAGAGAGAGAGAGAGGAGGGGGGTTAATGGTATGGGATGAAAAAATGGGTGAGAGAGAGACAAAAGGAGGTTGGTAGCAATTAGGGAGAGAAGGTTGTAAGGGCTAGAGTGACAAAAGGGGTTGGTAAAGTTAGGGAGCGGGGGGGATCTAATGGGAATGTGAGGAGAAAGGGTGTGTGTGTGTGTGTTAGAGAGAGAGAGAGAGAGAGAGATTTTGAGAGATGTGGGGTGGTAAGTGTGGTAGGGGAATGATATAGTGGCTAAAGTAGATATGGTTTTGAGGAGTTATGTGTGATAAGGGTTAAAGTAGATAAGGGTTATAAGGTATGGTGTATGTTATAATTATCAAGGAAATAGATCCTAACTCCTAGGTTGCATGAATAGAGTGTCAACAAAGGGGGGTCCCTCGTTAGACCACTTCAAAAACCTTGTGTATACATGGTCGACCACCCAACTTGGGGCGTACTAGGAGGGCTTCTTTGGGAGTTACCTCCCTCCACCTATTACTAGCGCAATGGCGTCCCAGTTCCCAGCTACAACAAAAGGCACATGTGTCAAGATACCGAGTTAGGAAATTGTTTCCAGGCAATTTCCCAAAATCGTCCTTTGAAAACACTCTAGACATGACTTTAATAGAAACCCTATGGTCAACATACTAATGCAAACAATATAAGAAAAATATAGAATTTAATATCCATACAAAATATTTTTTACAATCTTATTCTAATTTAAATATTCTAATTAAACTTTTATATATAAAAGAAAGATATCATTAACTATTAAAAAAACATTGAAATTTTGTTTTACCATCATTAAAGTAAACAAGATAACAATTATAATTTAACAACACTCTAAAATATTTCAACAACCACAACAAAATAATCAATATAGTATCATATCATAAAATATATATAAAACCAATTCTAATATAATTCAATTATTAATATTTTGCAAACTCAATGAAAATAATTAATACTTTATCATACCATAAAATGTGCATAAGAAAAGAATTACAATGCAACTCATCAATTACTAACAAAAATTTTAAACAAATTTAGTAATTAACATACATCAAACGAAATTACTAACCTATTGGTAATTAAAAATGTTATTTCTAAAATTAGATAAATGATTAGTATCTTTGGATAAGTAAAAGAGATACAAAATGTGAACACCTATAAACAAATAACATTCAAAGTTACATAGGTTATAAATTTAAAATACAAAATGGAGAAATATTGATAACTTAAATTCATATTTAAAAAATACATGATATGGACCTATCTAGTTGTTATCTTTTCCCTCTAGAGTGGACATGAAATAACCATTTTTTTTCACTAGAATGAACATGTACCTACCTACTTGTAATATAATGAGATAATTCACTTGCAAAAACATAAACTAATAATGTGATTAAAAAATGGATTAATTTTTTTAATAAATTTATATTCAAATTGAGGATCTAAGATATTCAATCCAACTAAATTATACAAAATACATGGAAAAATCTAAGTTTCCACTAGAAAAAAAATAATAATAAATAAACAAAAATACTCACAATCCATCCCAATAACTTCCTACAAAATTATGTTTTATCCTTACAAGATGATTTTTCATTAAGATTTATAGATTGTGTATTTTATGAGGTATCAATAGAAAGCCTAGATGATTTTTTATTAAGATTTATAGATCGTGTATTTTATGGGTTACCAATAAAAAGAATAGTGCAAAACTTTATGCAACCATAAATATTAAATATTAAATGTACCAATTCAATTTATTTTCTAACCAACCAAATAATGACAACTTGATTTAGTTTTCCAAATCTTATCTTGGAAAAGCAAACAAAAAATTCAATGATTTGATTTTAATAATAAAAATAATATATATATAATTATGACGTAATTTTGTAAAAAATATTCTAAAGTCTAGATCTCTCGGCTCTTATTGCATTTAAAAAATTACTAAAGTCTAAACCTCTCCCCTCCTATTGGTTTTGCATATACAGGTTGCGAAAAGCCTTAGGGTTTAGAGGTGGCATCACATTACGTTTTGGTTGCGTGTCGGCTAGATTTGATATCTGTTGCACATTGTCTTGCATCCCATGCTTATGGGATGGACCTATCTAGTTATTATCTTTTCCCTCTAGAGTGGACATGACATGGACCTATCTAGTTATTATCTTTTCCCTCTAGAGTGGACATGGAATAACCAATTTTTTTCACTAGAATGAACATGTACCTACCTACTTGTAATATAATGAGATATTCACTTGCAAAAACATAAACTAATAATGTGATTAGAAAATGGATTTTTTTTTTAATAAATTTATATTCAAATTGAGAATATAAGATATTCAATCCAACTAAATTATACAAAATACAAAGAAAAATCTTTGTTTCCACTAGAAAAAAACAATAAATAAACAAAAATACTCACAATCCATCCCAACAACTCCCTACAAGATTATTTTTTATCCTTACAAGATGAGTTTTTATTAAGATTTATAAATTGTGTAATTTATGAGGTGGCATCACATTACGTTTTGGTTGCGTGTGGGCTAGATTTGATATCTGTTGCACATAGACTTCGCACATGGAGCGAAGAGGGACCGCGCTGTAGCCCACTTGAAGTGACTACGTTGACATGAAATCAAATTTTAATTTTAAATTATGTGTAATGTTTTTATTGGATATCAATTCTGAATTTGACTGTTGTCGGTATTTTCCGTAAACCCTGTGAGAGGACCTCGGGCCGGCTACAGTTGCACCCTGGTTTGCAATAGAGCTCTCATGATTACACTTGGGCACGCTTGAAGCTCCCATTTCAGCAGCATGTGCGCAGGCTAACATGAAAGGAGCTAACCGTTTTAATGTCCCAAAAATACTACTTCCTTTGTCAAAGTCTTAAAGCTATTTCTCATTAATAAAGGGAAAAGGTATTCAACTCTTCTAAAAACCCCACAAACCAAGTTTCAGAAAATGGAAAACAAGTTTCGGCCAAAGAAAAAGACACAATATGGGGAATATATACAACAAACCAAAAACTAGTCAACACGAAGGTTTGGCACCCAGCGTGATAAGGGGCAGAGGGTGAGAAAGCACACTGCAGATAACGGGTAGGGCAATGGAAGAAATGCATGCACAGTGGCAGCATAGAGAAAGCGAATGGTTGAACGTTTACAAAACCAAACGTGCGTTGGAACATCAAACTATGGTCGCCCATCATATTCGATGACGTGTATGCAGACCGTACTTGAACATCAAACGAGCAGAAGCATTCCAAGGGCAAAGACAAACATCAAACGCGTATCTATTGGGCACATGTTCAAACGACCAGAACATCAAACAAGCATAAGCATTCCAAGTGGGCAAAGAGAAACATCAAACGTCTATCCATTGGCCGAGGGAGAGGAAACGTAGAAGCCTGCAAATAAAAAACGCAGAGACCATCTCCATAGCAAACATAAGGCAACCTTCAAATTGCAACGTGGAATGGGGAAAGTGTAAAGAATAATGGCTTATGTGCGCGTTGGCATATCCAAACACAAGACATGATGTCATTTTATTTCTCTTTTCCTGGCGATTAAAAATATTGTGAAAAGGGTTACCGTCCGATCCCTCGTCATTATTGCCCTGGCTAGATGAAGATGGGATCAAAGGTTCCGAATGCCGGCTACCGAGCATATAGGAATAAAATTGAGATACTTCTCTGGAACATTAGAAAATGGGTTACCATATAAAGTGGGGAAAATAGATGCGAAAAGAAAACTGTCCCTACTTCATTAATGCAAGGGTAAATATGTTCCAGATGGTTTTTGAAGAAGAGGTCATCTTTCCAAAAGAGCTCACAGCATTCAGCAGTCCCTTGGGGAATGGTTAATACAAGAAAATACAGGACTTGAACGCTTATGGACCACGATCGATATAATAATTAACTTCAACTTGAAATAAAAATGGAATTTCTACAGTTTTGGGGCACACCTTCCTCGACCAGCATGAAACCAAATTGGGGCACACGTTCCTCCCCAGTGGTGGCTTGCTAGGTTCTTATTTCTGTCAGCAGCTCAAATTATCTGATCCGAAAAAAACCCATTTCCTGAAGAATTATGTGATCTCCAGTCTTTCAGAATATGCTTGGAGATCACATTCAGAGGCCGAAGAGGGGCTTACATCAGATAATCTGTGGCTGAAAATGTAAGCCGAAGCGAGGAAAGATGATTGCAAATTAAAAACGCAGAAGAATGTCCATGACTGCAAATAAAAAACGCATCTCCATGATTGCAACCTTCAAATTGCAACGTGGATTGAGGCGATGTAAAGAATGATGGCGCGTTGGCATATCCAAACACAAACATGATATATCATTTTTATGGCGCGCGATAAAAAATATTTTGAAAAGGGTGCAAGTAATTCTCGGTTCTGCAAGTTCGATAACTCGTCATCAATTCCTTGGGATCGAAGGTTCGGAATGCCCGCTACCGAGCATAGACACTTTCTAGAACACGGGTTACCATAGACATGTCACGTATAGAAAGAGGTCATCTTTCCAAAAGAGTTCACAGCATTCAGCAGTAGCTTGGGGAATTCATTATTTCGAATGGTTAATGCAAAAAAAAACAGGAAGAACGCTTATCGACCATGATCGATGTAATAATCAACTCCTTGAAATTATAATGGTAGAAATCATCAATATTATCACTAACTTTACCTGACAAACTACCTGAAAATACAGGAAGAACGCTTATCGACCATGATCGCTGTAATAATCAACTCCGTGAAATTATAATGGTAGAAATCATAAATATTATCACTACCTTTCCTAACTACCTGATCCACTCTCTGTCATCCTTGTGGAAGGTCATGAAAATTCATAAGGAAGAAAGATAAATGACTGGATGAACAAAAAAGCTCACCGACAAAATACTATTTTGTGTTGAGATTCGTAAGGGAAAACTGTATTCGAGATTTTGTTTAGGAAAATTTAGTTTCGTAACTAGTTTGAATCTTGCGAGGTTAAACAATTACAATGTTCATGCATAGTGTTGTAAGGAACTTTAGTTTGAATATATGTGTATAACAGCACCATTTTTGGCTCTTTCAATAAATCTCATTATTAAATCTCATTTTCTTAATAGAGAGCAATATTTTCTTCCATGCAAAAAGACTCAAAGCGACAACCTGCCACGAATAGGAGTAAGCAGATAGCAAGGATTGGGATGGCACAACATGTCTACGAATATGAGTAAGAAGAAACCAAAGTTGTCTTAACTTTGAACAAGAAACCTACCCAATGTTCTGTGGTGCGGCTGCTGAATGGTCATGCACATCGAAGAGGAATCCTGTCGAAAAAATTTCTCCTACAAAAAAACTGGACCGTACACTATAGCTGGCCGATGTGAACCTCTAGAAGGGTAACTTAGTCATCTAGTGAAATTTGAGCCAAATAGATTTCTAAATAGTTTTAATAATGTAAGATAAATAGATTTCTAAATAATTTCAACAATAAGTTAAAGCTAGTTTTAATAACTAGCCAGAGCTAGTTCAATAAAAGATTGGGCAATATAACCTAAGGGTTAGCTACTTTGTATGTATTAAATGATCTTGAAAAGGTGTGTATCTACCTGATTCAATTAATCTCGTTTCTTTGGATTCTTCCTGGTCTCTCTTCGTCTAGCTGCCCGTCATTTCATCTTCGCAACCACTGACCGAACTGCAAACAAAGATTGAACAAGAATCAAGGTCCGTTCCATTCTCATTATATATAAATGATATAAACCACTCAAGAATACAAATCAACCTAGGGCAACATTGGGAAGAAATAAGGAAGTTCATAGGTTGAAACTAAAACATCCACTATCTCTTCAATGGAGAAACCCCTTTTTTTTAATCAATTTCAAATTAGAATTCATTTCGGATTATAAATATGTCAAAATCAATAATAAAAAAAAATGTTGGAAAAATGAAATGCAAACCAGCTTTATCTGGAATTATCACTCGAGTGAAATGCCATTCACTCTGAAGTCGAAATAACGGTAAACTCTTGCAATTTTCCACATCATTTTAAAATTGAAATAAAAATAATTTATTCAACTTTATTTAGAACATGAAAGAACTCTTACTGCTATAACTCTTACAATTTTATATATACCAGGTAATGGACCGAAAATATCACCTATTTAACTTAGACATATCACCTATCATCTATCTTCAATTCTGATCAAAAATAAAATAAAATTATTATTAGACTACCAAAATTTGGTATGAACAAAATATGAACATACCTTAAAAACCAAAACTCACCGCATATATGATGGCAACTTATGCCTTTATAGAATCATGATGCTCACCACATATATGATGGCAACTTATGCCTTTATAGAATCATGATATCATCCACGATCTCATTCAAGGCATTCTCATACATATTGGACAGGTAATATTTAATTACTGCAAACGCACAACAAACTAATAACATATATGAAAGCAATAACATTAATGTGTTTTCTGTTACAGAGTTATGTAAAATACAATTGTTACAACAAAATAATCTAATAATTCGAGTATATGATTCTTCAATTTTATTTCATTAATCATTTAGACTAAATCATTAATCATGTAAGTTACCTTTGAGTTTCAGTCATCGAACAGGAAATCGAATAAGTACATTTTCCTGTAGGATCATCTAACCATATAAAAAAATAGTGATTATTACTAGTACAAAGTAAAACCCTATACATATAATAAATCTTAAAATTATTTTAAATAAATGTATTTAAAAAATAAAAATAAGAAAATGAAAAGAATTATATATCTTATATCACTAAAATTACCATATCTAAAATGAAAATAAAACAATTACTCCAGTGCTAAACATTTGCTATATACAAAAATATGAAGATACCTAAAAACCGGACCTCACCACACCACATATGCCCAGAATAGTATCAGAATGTCAGCCACAAAGCCAGACTTTCTCATACATATTAAAATACCCAATCACAATGTCATTAAAATACAGATTAATTACTTTACAAAATCAACAAACCAAATAACATATCTGAAATCCAGGCTTTTTTTCAAACAATATAACAACCTGAGTTTTGACTACTAATCCAGCTTTCGTAATGAGGTCGACCATTACCTTATCACGAATCCTCTCTCCTGGAAATTTTATATGAATTCAATCCTGAAACGATGCGAACAACCCTTCATTCTAAACCGAGAAATATAACATGGATATAGATTTTTTTAATTTAGTTGGTAACGGTGTTGAAGACAAAACCCTCCTCTAGACTGTCGCTTTTTAATGGAATAACTGTTTCGACAACATAACCTTGTTTCTAAACCATACAAGGAACATAGTTGAGACTCTGATTAACCCCAGAAACTGTTTAGTATTGCTATCCATTCAGATGCCAAGGAATGAACATCAAATCACTAGAGAAATCAGAAATTGAACACCATTTTTTACCACAGAAATCGAACAAATGAGAGTTAGTATAAGTTCACTACAGAAATCTCAGAAGTCGAACACCATTTTTTACCACATTGATAAAAGAGAAACATACCCTCTTGTCGGATGTGGATGATAAGCATATTAGGAAAGTAGAAACAAAGTCACCCACTCGTTTTTCTTAAAATTTTGAAGTTCTCGCATCGTTCACCCACGTCGATTACTAATCACCCACTTCGTTCAGCTTCAGGAAGTGAAGTTAGATTCATATCACCCTCCACTTAGCTTTTCAACGGGCCGTTGGATTCATATCATACAACTGTACCTAAGAAAAAGAAAAAGACCTAAACCTAAGAAAAAGACCTAAACCTAAACCTAAGAAAAAGACCTAAACCTAGCGGCAATTTAGTATGCTCTCCCGAATAGTAACGATTAAAGATGGTCCTCTCCAAAGAGACTGTCGAATCAATCTCAGGGAAAGTTCATGGCTCGACTCTCTACCATAGAAAGGCTATCGATACCAGTTAGCACAGAAACAAGCAATTATTTAAATAGAATAATAAATAGTTACAGGGTCAATCCTCGCCTCAGAGGTCGCCGAACCTGATCCGTATCGATGCAAACTCCAGTCAAGAAATCAACAACAAAACAAAATGCCTTCCATTCATAACTACGCACAAATTCTAGATACCAAGACAAAGCATTAAATTTTCCATCCATTTCTGACCCCACGATCTTACTGGTAGTCCCGAGACGATCATTCCTCCATAGAGTGTGTATAGTGGGAAAGACACGTTAATTAGCTGTAAAGTTTAATGGTGCAGACTGCAGAGAATTATCTTTTCTACGATGTTGAACGCCATAAGCCGCCCCAGAAAAGAATTTAGACACTTGAGGTTTGAACGCCTTGTTGTTGTTTTTAATATATTCCATATCGAAAACCAATGTTAATATGTGTTCTTCTTATGCGGTTCTCTAAAATTTGGGAGACAAATAAAATGTTTGTTATTGTAAGGTGTATAAATTTTTCGCATAATAAAAAAAAATTGTTACATAACAACTCATCAAAATAACAACACAAAATAAAAATATCAGTATGCTCTCAGGAATAGTAACGATTAACCTTCATGACCAGAATCAGGAAGAGATTTGAGGTGATTTGAAGGCGAATAACAAGGGGACTCGCGCATTTGGGCAAAATTTCTGAAATAGACTGTTTCTGCAATTGTATGTATGGACAGAATAAAAGAGAAACTATGTTATTCGCTAACAATAAATTTATTCACCGTAATTTAGAATAGAAAATAAAAGAGACATTATGTATATGGATGGATGAACTACTGAGGGTAATTCTCTTACCAGCATGGCATAATGAGATATATGTAGAAAAGCATCTGTACCTAACGCTGCGGCCATCACAACGGTTAAGGATTTGAACGGAGGAAGCGTATCGGAGGCGAATTTTCTGCCTAGACTGTTTCTGCAATTGTATAGGATTAGTCAAATTACTAAACAAAAGAGTTTGCAGCATTGTAGAGGATTCCAAAACCTGCTTACCCACATAAAATATGCCGAAGGTCATTGCGAAGCTTTTGTTTCTGAAAAGCATTTAAACAAAAGGATTACAATCGCGGCCATTGAAATCTATAGTCTAAGCCTTTCATATAATGGAAATCGTACCTGGCACCCTGTGATCTATGAACCTTGCTGGCCAGTAATTAAGGACAATGAGCACGGAGATAATAAGAAGTAAAAGCATGACAGCCAAACTCCAGTAATTTATCGAGAGAAAACGAGGAAGGGAGCTGGGCAGTATAAATTTCATTGGAGCATTAATTTTACCTGTCAGTACACACCGCCCATAGAAGGGTAATTCCAGGTAGCCTCTCGTAATATCCATCCATCTGCAAGGAAATCATACAAGCATGTCAACCCCAATCAACCGAGTTGAAACACGAAACAAAAAGAATCCCAAATCGACCGACCTGTTCAAGGGGAGTCGGAATCCTAACATTTCCTTTGATATTTTACCTCCCTCGCTCGCGCATTTGGGCATCAGCTCAAGCTTCGCGGCAGTTTCAGATATAGCTGAGGCGATCTTCGTCTCGGCCCTCTCCATCAGATCTCATCGGCCAAGTTTGTTCTGTCAAAGGTAGCTGCGAGGGGAGTGCTACCTCACTCAATAACAAAACCCGAATATCTTAAGCTTTCAAGTCTCAATAACAAGTGTTCGAATTTCAAAATGCACATTCACCCAATTCGATTTACTAATGATGAAGAATAGATCAGCGTTGGCTTTTTTGATGAAGAAGACCGTTATCATGCAACGGCTACTAATGATGCTTTTGTGATTTAATAATGATGCAACTCGGAGTAAACGCATAGTGGAGTTTCCTTTTGAAATAACGTGGAGTTTGGAGTTTCCATGTTGGATTGTTTGTTAGTTATGGTTTGATTTTTGTTTAGGTTATAATTAGATTTTATGTATATTTATTTTAAACATCTATTTTTTAATTGTTTTATCAAATAAAATTCTTAATTGGATTTGATTTTTAAAATTATTATAAAATTAGATTGATTTTTAAAATTATTATAAAATATGATTTTATTTTAAAATATGTTTTAATTTAATTTTTTCCAAACACACAAATAATATAATGTTATCATCAATTATTATAAAATATGATTTTTATTTTAAAATTTCAATTAATTTAATTTTTTCCAAACACATAAATAATCGAATGTTATCTTAAATTACATTTAAGCTCCATGGACAACGCTCCATTTGCTTTTGCAAGGCGCAGTAAACGAGACCGCTCATGGTGTAGATGTTTACAATTTAAATATGAGGTTCGAGAGAGAGGCGCAGTAAACGAGACCGCTCATGGTGTAGATGTTTACAATTTAAATATGAGGTTCGAGAGAGTTTTTTGAAATAACGTGGAGTTTCGAGTTTCCAGGGTCTTGGTTAGTTATGATTATATTTTATTTTTCATCATTACATTACATTGGATTGGATTGTTTGGTAGTTACCTGTTTGTGAGTTATGATTTGATTTGAATTTTCTTTTTATTGATATTTTGTAAGTTTTTATGCTAGGTTAATGGTATTTAAAATAAATTTTAAAATATTTAAAAATTAAAATTAAAATTTAATGAAATATAATCAAAATTTTAAAATAGATTTTTTTGAATTTAAATTATATATATTTTTAATATTAAATTTAATAATAATCATAAATAAAATTTATCTAAAGTGTAAAGTAATTCGTAATGAGTAATTGAGATGAAAAGTTGTAAATGGAAGATAATGATCTTATATGATATGATAAGTTATAAAAATACTTTTTTTATTCTTTGTGAATAATAATGATAAGACAAGTTCATTGGATTAAGATTTTTTGGCATAATTATTGATTATGGTAGAGATACAGGTGATGCATTGAACCTCCAAGAAGGAAAATTGTCTTATAAGATATATATGGTCAAGAAGAGCTATGTTGAATTACCCCTCTCTGTATGCTTACATGAAGGATTCTTGAGTCTCTTTTGTAAGGTGGAGGTTATCATGTTTATAGCATTTTATTATATTCTAGTGGGAAGGTTGTGTAAGGACACTTGATTTATAAATACATGATTATTGTGATATTGATAATGCACATTCCATAAGATGATGTGGTAATATGATACCAACTCATGGTTTTATGTCCTATCATATATATGTTGTCCCATGTAATGCACTTTATAACAATCACAAACTTTGTAACTAAACTAAGATCTATTCTATAATTAAATTAAGATCTATGGGTAGTGTGAGGTGCAAAGGTTATAAATACATTATCACGAGTATGAAGTTACATAGTCCTTGTGATAGATTTTATTATATAACTATATTATAGCATAAATGCATTGTTTGATGTGCTTCAATTCTATGGTTGCACTTGTACACTTGTGTAACGGAAGCATCAAAGCGACTTTAGATATTTTATAAAATAATCATTCATTTAAAAAAATTCCTTCTTAATGCCCCTCTATATACCAACCCTAGGGTGCCACATACCAAGTTAATTTAATTTTTTTTTTACTAAAATATTAGTGTCTACACAAATATTTGGTGCACTGGCACATAATGTAGATTATATCTAAAGATACACTAGTGCATAGGTGTGACACTGTTGAGTTAGACGTCCATTTAATGTTAATCCTTTTCTTTTTCAATGCAAACCATGTTAACATATTTATTAAGAAAGACTTGAATCATATTTGAAATATATTTTGGTAAAAAAAAAATTATTTTTAATTTACGAGCTTGTTTGCCTATCTTATTGTAAAATATGATTTTGACTTTAAAAAAATATTAATTCAAATTTTTTTAACTTTATTTTATTTTTAATATTTTTGAAATTTCACTTTTATTAAATTAGATTTTATGATTTGGAAAATGTCTTTTTATACAACCAATTCAAGAATAAAATTTTAGTAAGTATATAATTTTTATATAAAAGACAAAGTCTTTTAACTCTTAAAATTAATATCTCTTTACTATTAAAATCCTTATATAAATAAATGTGTTGTATAATAAATTATATTGATTTAATTAGCTTTCAAATTATATATATATAATCTTACAAGAGTGCACCTTGTCTTTTAAAGTAATCAGTTTGTGGTTTGTAAATAATCATTCTTGATTTATGGTTTTCAATAGTACACGTTTTTATCCTATACATATAAATTTATCCAAAATTGCAATTTAATCTCACATTTTAAAAAAAATATCATTTATTATTTTAAAATTTCAATTACATCATTAATAAATTTAAAACATAAATTATTAAAAAAATCCACTTCATAAAAAAGCATAATAAACAATTAAGTAAAATAAAATAAAACATAACCATCAACTACAGATAAACTCATCTATCTTTCATTTGCCTTATATGAATAATGACCAAATAAAAGGTAATCAATAAATCTTATGTAAATTTTATTGATTAGAAACACAAAATTAAATGTATCTTAATGTTGTGTGATAATGAAAATATCTCTGTTGGAGAAGGAAAGGAATATATTATAACCTAGTTATCAATTCAATTATCCTAGTTAATATGTGTGCCATGACTCCCAACTCAAATTCAACCTCATGATTGGACTTGTGTTAAGTGTTGTTATTTTTATCTCTTCATTTCCTTCTAGATATTTATTATTCTCCTTTTACTAATAAAATTTAGAATTATTTCTTCATTTTTTTTTTATATTTATTATTCACCTATTACTAATAAAGATTAGAATTGTTTCTCTATTTTCTTATGGAGAAACTTAAAAATGAATAACAACACTAGTTTCCTTAAAAGTTTAGGATATATAAAAAATAAATATCTTGGCAAAAGACATAATCATGATATAAGATAATAATTTTATGTTCTTTATTTCCTAAAAAGTTTATGATATATAAAGAATAAATATCTTGGCAAAAGACATAATCATGATATAAGATAATGATTTTATGTTATTATTAATTAAATTTTAAAATATTAAGGCACTTGTCAATTTTTATCCAAATATTTCTATTTCTTCCAACTCAATTGTGATGTGGCTACCATTCATACTTTTCTTCACTTATCTTTTAAAAAGGATAGTAATAATTTAATTATTTTCATTTAATTTAAAAATAAATATATTTTAAGTTAAAAAATTGATATATATATATATATATATATATATTAAATTTTACGAATTAAATCTAAAACAAATTAATTTACAAAACAACAAAATGTTTATAAATGGAATAAAGATATAATTAAGCATAAAGACTCTCAATTGGGTTGTATCTCCTCAACTAAAAGACTTTTCCCTAGAATAGCGTTCAAATAACTTACAAAGTTTGAATATCTACTTGATAGAGAAGCCCTACCTTATTGACATGAGATAATGAAAAGGAGAGATGCTTGAACACTCTAGAGGTATTAAACTTAGCAATCTCAAAAATCGAGTGTATTCTCTCCCAAACCATTTTTTTGTAATATCCATCTGTGACCCTTTTCTTGTTGTAAATGTAATACAAGATGTAAATTGTAGTTATGTAATTGTTCCTCACGAGGCCAAGGCCCTGCCAATGAACATTGTAAGCATTGCTATGATTCACTAAGTTGAACCATGCCATAATTAAAGCATTGCAATGTATGATGAAAATTGGAAATTGTTAACACCAAAAAATTACTCACTAGTTCATTCCTTTAGACACATAACCTTGTTGACCATTTTCCCTATCATTCTAGCCTACAGAACCTCAAAAATGTCCAAATGGGTACCTAAAAAGGAAAAAATATCCTTTCTACCACCTCAAATTAACTCAATTCTTTCAAAACATAACAAAAACCCCAAAAAGGGGGTCGAAATTTCCCAAAATAAAAATAAAAAAGGAATAAACAAAAGAAAATTCAAAAAAGAAAGAAAAAGAGGGCAAAAAACCGTAAAACCTCTAACCTAAACCATTTTGGTACCCAAAACCATGGTTGTTTACTCCACCAACCAAAAATCTATAAAAAGGTGATGGAGGCCCCTCATTTAACATCCACCACTGACCTCACCCTTATGCTTCCCAAATGACTCTAGAACTCTAGCCCAAACCACTTGAGCTACAGTTCTCCCCTTTGAGTCAATATTGGGGCCCACGTTTGAGCATTTGGAGAAGATAAGGAACCCACGTAGTACTAGTGCATCGATCCCTATGACTGCAAAAACTCTGCCGGCCTCATATTTGATGTAAAAAATTATTTATGCCAACCCTTGTTTGCCATTTATAAAAAAAATCAAGATTTATTTTACTGTTTCTTGTTCTCTTTTCATGTTTTCGATTGTAGTTTAGATTTACTTTCCATGAATATGTTAGCTTAATCTTGTATTGTTGTTTTTTACATTTATCTCCTTACCTTCCTTCAAACTACTGCTAAGGATTCCATTATCCTTAGCACGTTCTCTTTTGCACGAGCAAGGGTGAAAAACCATGCTACAGATTGGCGACTCTACTGATTGAACCTCTGGTCTGTTAGTTTTTATTTTTCCATTTTCCGTTTTCTTCGAGTTAGTTGCAGGCCTGTGACGTGTTGAAAACCCCCTTTTTATGGTCGGCTGCCATTTCTTGCACCTACTTTTTGCACAGAAAAGCACACTTTTTTAACTCACAACTACAACCCGAGGCACAACTGTTCGGATCTTTTTCATGGTTTGCAGCAGCGGCCGACAACGCAGGTCTCCTGACCTTTTTCGGGACCCCAACTATGCCCTTCAATTCCCTACACGTGGCCATGACCGCTACCTACTACTCCCTACACGCAATCCTGACCATTCCTTCCTGCCTCCTGCACGTGACCCCAACCACTAAGCCCCCCCCTTCCTGCGTCCCCCGCTCCAATTCTCAGCCCCATCACAGTGCCATCGCTCATAGTCGTGGCCCACGATGCAGGGTCTCCACTCCTAACCGTGACCCTACCGTAGGCCCCCCTGCCACCGTCATGGTCCTGACCACGAAATCCACCACCATCATCAAAGAGAGAAGAAAGATCTGAGATGCTTCACTTGTAATGAGAAGGGACACTTTTCCTTAGAGTGTCCCAAGAACAAAAGGAACTCCAACAACAACAACAATAAGAGCAACAAGAAGAGATATCATGCTCATGCTGCTGAGGATGATCAACCTCCCGGGAAGAAGACTAAGGTAGAAATTGAAGACTCTTCAAGTGACGATGAATATGTTCTAATCTCTTCTCTCACAGGTACTGTTACACATGCGTGTAATGATTGGCTTATTGATAGTGGTGCTTCTAAACATATGACGGGATTCAAAGAATCTCTTATGGACCTATCTGAACATGATTCTCCTCATAAGGTGAAACTTGGGGATGACTATCAATACCCTATAAAAGGAAGTGGTGAAGCCTCCTACAAGTTAGACTCTGGGAAGTCTTTAAAGATGCTAGATGTTCGATATGTATCTAGACTCAAGAATAATATTCTCTCCATATCATCTTTCGATGAAAAAGGGATGAGAGTTGCATTTGTGGATGGCCATGTACTTATGTGGCCAAAACGTAACACCATAGATGATGCAGTAGTGATTGGAGAGCAAGAGGGAGGATTGTACAAATTGAAGGGACAACCTGAACATGCCATGGTACATGAATCCATGGAACCAAGTGAACTTTTGCATAGAAGGCTTTCTCATGTACACTATAGGGCACTACCAATTGAAAGCAAAATAGTAGAAGTTCTTCTTGAAATCCAGTCAAAGCATGAAGTTTTTTGCAAAGGGTGTGCAAAAGGAAAGAACAAAAAGAAGGAATTTCCATGTAGTAAAAGCAAAGCAAAAGGATATTTGGAAATTATCCTCTTTGATGTATGTGGTCCAATGTCATCCAGTTCTCTGAGTGGGTATGTATATTATGTTTCTTTCATTGATGATTTCTCTAGGAAGACTTGGGTTTATTTCTTGAAGAACAAAGATGAAGTGTTTGATAAGTTTAAGGAATTCAATGCCTTGATAGAAAATCAAACTAATAATAAGATCAAGACCTTTAGATCCGACAATGGATGAGAATTCACTTTAGGAGACTTCAAGAAGTTATGCAGTGATTCAGGGATTAAGAGGGAGTTGACAACTCCCTACAATCCACAACAAAATGGAGTTGCAGAAAGGAAGAATAGAACAATCATGGAAGCAACATGAGCAATGCTTGATGACCAAGATCTACCCATGCACCCATGAGGTACAGTGAAAGCTCGAAGGGATGCAAAATCTACTTTCCAGGGCTCAAGAAGATTGACATCAGTAGGGATGTGACTTTTGATGAAAAGTCAACATACATCAAATCAAGGAAGACACCTGTTGAAGACTATGAAGAACCAAGGATATCCAGAACAAAAGACACCACCATGAACAAAGCAATAGCAGAAGTGGATCGTGAAATAGAAGATCCACAAGAACCTATAGATCCACCCCGTGAGAAGAACTCTCACAAAAGGAAACTTGCATGGGCTAGAGAGCTCATCCAAGATGCAGAAAGGTATGGCATTCTAGAGGAGGAACACAGAGAAAGAAAAAGGACAAGGTCACACACCAGATATGTTGCCTTACTATGTGACATTATGAACAAATAACCTTCCAGTTATGAAGAACAGGTGGAAAAGAAATAATGGAAGGATGCCATGGTCGAGGAATACTAATCGATCAAGAAGAATGATGTTTGGGATGTGGTCCCAAGACCAGAAGGGAAGTTTGTTGTGACTTCCAAGTGGATCTACAAGATCAAGCATGCTGCAGATGGCAGCATAGAGAAATACAAGGCAAGGTTTGTAGCTCGTGGGTTCTCCCAAAAAGATGGGATAGATTATGAAGAGACTTTTGCACCTGTATCCAGATACACTTCCATCAGAACAATACTTGCTCTCGCTACAGTAATGAAGTGGAAGATACTCCAGATGGATGATAAGACAACTTTCTTGAATGGTGTAGTCGAAGAGGAAGTGTATGTGGAGTAGCTACTCGGTTTTGAGACACATGACATAGAGTCATATGTGTGCAGATTGAATAAAGCCTTGTATGGCTTGAAACAAGCACCCAGAACATGGTACGGCAGGATAGACAGCTTCCTTTACAGTTTGGGATTTACTAAGAGTAAAGCAGATTCCAACCTTTACTACAAGGTTAAGGAAGGCAATCCAATGATACTCCTATTGTATGTGGATGACCTGTTTGTGATAGGTGAGGATAGATTGATTGCCGACACAAAGAGGAAGCTTGCTGTTGAGTTCGAGATGAAAGAATTGGGTATGACGCATTATTTTTTAGGTATGGAGGTGTGGCAGTGTGCAGATGGAATCTCCCTTGGCCAATGGAAGTATGCAGTATAGATTTTGAAGTGGTTCGAGATGATGGATTGCAAGGCCATGGACACACCTATGGAATCGAACCTGAAGCTATTGAGTGATGCTTCATTAGAGTTGGTTGATGCCACGATGTATCGTCAGATGATTGGGTCCTTGATGTACCTGACGAACACGATACCAGATATTTGCTTTACGGTGAACACCTTGAGCCAATTTATGACAAATCCTAAACATGTTCACCTCATTACTGTAAAGCAGATTCTGAGGTACCCGAAGGGTACAATTGATTATGGGCTCAAGTATGATGCGAATCAAAAGTTTAACCTGGAGGGTTATGTTGATTTAGATTGGGAAGGAAGTGCTGTAGATAGGAAGATCACTTTGGGGTGCTGCTTCAGTATGGGATTAGGTGTGATCTCTTGGTTTATCAGGAAGAAATCCTACATAGCACTGAGTACAGCCGAAGTAGAGTATGTCATAGATTGTTTAGCTAGTTGTGACGTAGTATGGATAAGGAAGCTATTGTCTGATTTGTTTGATCTCCAATTGGATGCTACCTATATCTTTTGTGACAACCATAGTTGTGTGAAGTTATCTGAGAACCCAGTGTTCCATGACAGGTCAAAGCACGAGATAAAATATCACTATATCAGGGATATGGTGCAGAGAGGAGTAGTGAAGCTCCAGTATGTTGCGACATATGAGTAGATTATATATGTGTTGACCAAACCACTAGCCAGAGTGAAGTTTAATTTCTTCAGAGAGAGGCTTGGTGTTCTTCAGATAGAAGATAATTCAAGGAGGAAGTGATGGGACACATTTGCAGGATCCATTCCAAGCATGGTGGTAGGAGTATCCTTCTCATGTCTTTGGATGTAAGCGTTGTGGGCTGAGCATCATGACGATGCTCATGATGATGTTCTATGATAAGGATGATCATGTGATGATGATATGCACCAGGACGATTCTATGATGATCATCAAGATGATCATGCGATGATGATGTGCATCAGGATGATATACTGTATGATGATGATTAGTATGATCATGAGCATTAGGGTGATGCTCCGTGTGAGTATGATCAGGATGATCATGATTATGAGGATCATACTTCGTGGCCATGGACAGGTTGTGCGATAAGCATATAATCTTTCCCTGGGAGATTTCCAGATACTCTTGCGAGGTTCTTCTTGTGGCATATAATAGATCCCTAGGAGATATCGCAAATGTTCTTTCCAGGTTTTGCTTGGGAGGACATATAATCTTTCCCTAGGATATTTGCAGATACTCTTGCGAGGTTTTTCCTATGGCATATAATAGCTCCCTAGGAGATCTGGCAAATTCTCTTTCGAGGTTTTGTCCTTGGCATATAATATTTCCATGGGAGATCTGATAGGTTGAGCAATAAGCTCGTAATTAGTCATGGGATGGTCTTTAGAGGTTTTACCATACCGCATGTAATCAATTCTGGAGATCCGAGAGGTTGTGCTAGGCACGTAAAAGTCCTGGGATGCTCTTTAGAGTTCTTGTTGGTCGTGATATGCACATAAACGTTACTGGGACACTCTTTTAAGGTTTTTGTTGATTTATTTGTAACTTTGAATGATATTCACTTGTATATTGTATGTATTACATTTGTACTTTATTGTATCCCCAACAAAGATGTATTATTCCTCTGATTGGAAGTGTCGTCAGTTGTACTTGCAAGTGTCGCAAGTTATATTGTAAGTGTCATAACTTATACTTGATGGGCTATTAGACCACCTTGATGGGGTCGGCCCTGTATGCGTCATGTGGGTCAAAGGGTTATTAGACCACCCTAGTAGGGGTCGTCCCAATCAGCATTATGTTAAGTGGTTAAGTTGAGGCCGACCTAGTTGAGTAAAGGTCAAGTGAAAGTTAGTGTATAAATAGAGAGTGTGTCTCTCTCATTTTACATATTGTATTATTCAATCACTTTGCATTAGTGAGAAAGAGGAGGAGTGCGCACAAGTGGAGGAGGAGCATGTTGTTGAAGTTATCTATCTCTTGGGTTTGATCATGGTGATCCTTGTATTGATGCTTATTCTATCTCTAAGGAAGTTGCAAGGTTTTTCACCTTCTTGGTTTTCCCCGGTGAAATGTTTTGTGTCCCTTGTCTCTTGTCTCTTATGCTTGATATGTTGTACATGTTATTCTTTTAGTTAAGATCCTAGATCTATTAAATTAAATGATGAAAAAATAACATGGTATCAGAGCTAGCCTGAAGGAAGGCATGATATGGCATTTATGAGACTTGTTGCACTTGCGACAAATTGCAAGCTAGGGCTTGATATAGAAAAAATTAGTCATCGTGGAATTTTCACTATAAATCCATTTTGGTGAAGTTTCAGGTTTGAAAAATTCTACAGGTCATAGATAGCCTCCCCATGTACCTTGTGTCCGAAGCACAACATCTAATTCGTTGTACTTTCTAGTTTATGACCTGTACAATCTACGGTTTCTGCCTCTTCCAAATCTTAGTCATAAACATGTGACCTAGGAAGAAAGGTCACAACTTGGGCTAGGAAGCTCCAAATGAAATTCTGTAAAAAGTGACAGTAAGAGCACAAAATGTAAGTTCTCATGTAATTTATTTAGAGGCCGAAGTTGAACCAGTGACACGTGGCACACTGTACAAGTTTGCTCTCCTGTTTTATCCCGTAAACAGGTCACGTTGCGACACTTAGCATAACTCTCTCTCAGAGAATCCAACTGAGGTCAGACCTATCGGGTTGGAAATATGATAGTTCAGGATACCACAAGACAAATTTTTAGACCCTGTGGATTTGTAATTTCAGAGATGCACGAGAAACAATCAGGTGCATATTTCTGTCAAAACAAAATTGGATTCTGAGCACCTTCATTATTGGCTTGTCACTGCTGCGGGAATTTAGGGCTTCGGAGAAAGTTGGAATTTTTGGAATCGGAGTCCACAGCTGAATGCTCCTCATAAAAATTGAAATTTAGATACCAATACCAAATTTTTTTGTTGGGCAGAAGGCCGAGCTTGATCAAACCCTAGTTCGGGATTTGATCGGAAAGATGGAAAATTAGGGCTTATGCAAAAGTTGGAATTTTTTAAATCTGTGACCACGGCTAGAAGATCCTTAGAAAAATCAAAGTTTAGAACACAAGATCAAACCTTTTGGATGGGCAGAAGACCAAGCTTTATCAAACCCTAGTTCCGGATCCTGTCAAGAAGATCCAGAAGTTTCAAAGGCAATTTTGAGGGGTCAAATTTTGTAGTTTTCAAAATTGAAGTATACCAGCTTGATTAGCTCAGCAAGGAACATCTTTCCATCCAGTCAGAAGTTTGAAATTCAAAGTTTGAATTTTTAGGGTTTCTCTAACAAACCCTAATCCAACTCCAAATCGAGTTTCAACAAATCAAATAAGAGAATGAACTGGACACCTACATAAGTGAAGAAGTTCTAGTTTCAGAGGGAGATGAGGCTAAGGCCTTACATAAGAAGACTATAAGAAATATCGATAGGTATGACTTAAGGAGATACAGGTATGTGTTGAAATCTATTCATGATTAAGTTTATGATATGCTTGTCTTCATATTATTTAGGTTAGTACAATCTTGATTAATGTTAGACTTGTCTTATCACTCTAGTAAAAGTATGAATGCATGTGAATGATAGAAGACATTCATTGATTAGGGTTATGACGCTTATGATTGTACTAATACACTGTGGTGTTGTATGAGGATGATGTTGTCTACTAACATGAAAGGTACATCAAGAAAGACAAATCAAGTTCTAGGTCAAGAACATAATACCATGGTGACATGAAGACAAAGACTCATCCATAGTCATGAATCACATAGAAGCTCCACCTATGAGGTATGTCTAATTTTGGTTCTACAATGGTTAACTTATGAGTTATGTAGGTTACTATCACAAGTCATTGAAAATAACAAGAAGACATTATGTGGGTATGTTAGACATAACTAACAAGCATGACAATCCAGGTATGTTTTTCGTATATCAAGTTAGAATCCTACCTTGTGTTAGGATCTTATACTTTTGTATGATTATTCTTGAAGTTAGAAGTTTAAGTAATAAAGGGTTTATGCATATTATGTTTCTTACTTTGATTGATGATATGATTAACCAGAAGAGTCCTATGGTCAAATAAGAATATGCATGAGTAAAAGAAGTCTTCCCTAAAATCTTGAATACTAACACTTATTACCTATGTGTGAAATGATCATAACCATACATGTTAAGATTATTTTTGATAGTATTGAGATTATACTAATGTATGTATGGTTATGTATGAGATCTTGAGGATAAAACAATGATGACACTAGTGCACACTTAAGCATACATAGTGGTCCAGGATGGATATAAGTTCAAGGATAGATAATCCAGGAAGCAAAGATCAAGAGGGACCACACTCCAGTTGTTCCTGCAAGGAAGCAAAGATCAAGAGGGAGCAAACTCCGGGAAGCAAAGATTGAGAGGGAGTCCACCCAACAACTAAACGAAGATAAGTATTTGAATTGTCATTTATTATATGTATACATGATGCTTTCTAGTCATACTTATGTTCCTTGATTTAGGATGTATATTATGCATATTAGAAAAGTTGCATTAATGAACAAGATACTACTAATATGCAAGTAATGGGTAAGTGGCCTATGGTACTTTACAACATTCCATTGCTACTTATCTAGAATGAAACCTCTTTGCTAACATGTTGGGAGTTATGCACACTCTTAACAAATGTTCTGGTAGAGATGGAAGGCATCTAGAAAGTTACGGGATATGGATAAATGCTGTATTGAAGCATTGGCTAAGATAATTGCATGACTATATGACATATGTCTTTATGCATAAGAATGTGTTTTTTGAAAAACTATGAGAAGTTTCTAATTATGCAATTGAATTTGACTTGTAGGAAAGATTGTGTACAATCACCTGCAAAAGAAGGATTACAACATTTGTTCCAATCAATGAATTTCAATAAAACTATCTATTGAAGATACTTCAAGGAAGAAGTGATGGGACACATTTGTAGAAGCCATTCCAAGCATGGTGATAGGAGGATCCTTCCCATGGTTGTGGATGTCAACACTGTGTGATGAGCATAAGGACAATGCTCCAGTTACTACTATATATATATGATGATCAGGATGATCATGTGTGATGATATGCATCAGGTTGATTCTTTGTATGATCAATTTGATTATACGTTGATGATGAGTGTCAGGATGATGCTCCGGATGATATACATCAGGACGATGCTATGGCGATGATCAAGTTGATCATGCGATGATGATATGCATCCGGACAATGCTATGACGATGATCAGGTTGATCATGTGATGATGGACATCAGGATGATGTATGATGAGTATCAGGATGATACTCCGTGGCCATGGATAGGTTGTGCAATAAGCATATAATAGCGCACTGGGAGGATAGACAACTTTCTATCCAGTTTGGGCCTTACCAATAGTAAGGTGGATTCCAACCTTTATTATAAGGTTGAGGAAGGAAATCCAGTGATACTACTACTGTATGTGGATAGGTTGATTACCGACATGAAGAGGAAGCTTACTACCGAGTTTGATATGAAGGACTTGGTCATGATGCATTACTTTCTAGGTATAGAGATGTGGTAGAGTGCGGATGGAATATTCCATGGACAAGGGAAGTATGCAATAGAGATCCTGAAGCGGTTTGTGATGATGGACTGTAAGGCGATGGCCACACCTACAGCATCGAACCTGAAGCTTCTGTGTGATGCTTAATCTGAGCTGGTTGATGCCATGATGTATCGTCAGATGATTGGGTCCTTGATGTACATGATGAATACGAGACCAGATATTTGCTTTGCTATGAACACCTTGAGCCAGCTCCTGATGGATCCGAGACATGTTCACCTGATTGTTCCAAAGCATATTCTGAGGTACCTAAAGGGTACAATTTACTATGGGCTCAAGTATGATGTGAATCAAAAGTTTAACCTGGAGGGTTATGTTGATTTAGATTGGGAAGGCAGTGCTGTAGATAGGAAGAGCACTTTGGGGTGCTGCTTTAGTATGGGATCAGGTGTGATCTCTTGGTTTAGCAGGAAGCAGTCCTGCGTAGCACTGAGTACAACCGAAGCAGAGTATGTCGTAGCTTGTTTGGCTAGTTGTGAGGTAGTATCACTTAGGAAGCTACTGCCTAAGTTATTTGATCTCCCATTGGATGCTACCTATATCTTCTGTGACAACCAAAGTTGTGTGAAGTTGTCTAAGAACCCACTGTTCCACGACAGGTCGAAGCATATCGAGATCAAATATCACTATATCAGGAATATGGTGCAGAGAGGAGTAGTGAAGCTCCTGTATGTTGCGACAGACGAGTAGATAGCCAATGTGTTGACCAAGCCGTTGTCCAAACTGAAGTTTGAGTACTTCAGAGAGAGACTTGGTGTACTTCAGATCGAGATTCCTTCCAAGGGGAAGTGATGAGTCTGGAGACATAGATGCACACGAACCATTCTCACATGGGGGTGAGATGAAATGGATGAGTGAAGCCTTTCGTGGATGGTCAAAGGAAATTCCTTCCATGCTGGTGATTGTAAGTTTTGTGTTATGTGCATCTGGCTTGTGCTGTGTGGACGATGAGGTGACAATAGAGTACACAAGTTTTGCAGAGGCATGTAATAATTCCTAAGATGATCTTGACAGGTTTTGCAGTGACATGTAATCAGTCCTGGGAGATCTTGACAGGTTTTGTAGAGGCATGTAATCGGTACTAAGATGCTCTTGACAAGTTTTGCAGTGACATGTAATCAGTCCTGTGAGATCTTGACAGGTTTTGCATTAGCATGTAATAAGTCTTGGGATGCTCTTGACAGGTTTTGCACTGGCATATAATTAGTCCTGGGAGATCTTGCATATTTTTCAAAGGCAGTGTAATCAGTCCTGAGGTGTACCTACTTGATGGCTTGCTCGTAGAGGTGATTGAAGACCTACAGGAGGGTAGGCCTACATCCAACATGAAAAAGCGATGGCTCTGTAGAAATTCCTATGATGAGAAGAATTGAGAGATAGCCCAATGATCGAGATGACGAGTATAGCAGTAATGATGATGATCCAGCTCCATAATTGAAGACTTGTGCCTATATGTATTGATGACTTATGTCAAGAGAATAAATTCCTAGCTAAGAGGGAGTGTTGATGTATTTGTAACTTCAGAAGATATTCACTTGTATATTGTATGTATTGCATTTGTACTTTATTGTATCCCCAATGGAGATGTATTATTCCTCTGATTGGAAGTGCCATCAGTTGTACTTGCAAGTGTTGCAAGTTATATTGTAAGTGTCATAACTTATACTTGATGGGTTATTGGACCACCTTGATGGGGTCGGACTTGTATGATTCATGTGGATCAAAGGGTTATTAGACCACCCTATTATGGGTCGACCCAGTTAGCATTATGTTAAGTGGTTAAGTTGAGGACGACCTAGTTGAGTAAAATTCAAGTGAAAGTTAGTGTATAAAAAGAGAGTGTGTCTCTCTCATTTTTCACATTCTATTATTCACTCACTTCACATTAGTGAGAGAGAGGAGAAGTGCGCACAAGTGGAGGAGGAGCATGCTACTAAAGTTATCTATCTCTTGGGTTTGATCATGGTGAACCTTGTATTGATGCTTATTCTATCTCTAAGGAAGTTGCGGGGTTTTTCACCTTCTTGGTTTTCCTCGGTGAAATGTTTTGTGTCCCTTGTCTCTTGTCTCTTATGCTTGATATGTTGTACATGTTATTCTTTCAGTTAAGATCCTAGATCTATTGAATTAAATAATGAAAAACTAACGGTTTTGTGGTGGTCACAAGTAATATCTCCCTGGGAGATCCGATAGGTTGAGCAGTAAGCTCATAATAAGTCTTGGGATACTCCTTCGAGGTTTTGTTGACGCACGTAATCAACCCTGAAGATTTGACAGGATGGCCAGCTCGCAAAGATGATGGATACCTACAGGAGGCTAGGCCTACATACATCATGAAAAAGGGATGGCTCTGTAGAACTTCCTATGATGAGAAGAATTGAGACATAGCCCACTGATCGAGATGACGAGTATAGCAGCAGTGACGGTGATGCTCCGTGATCTAGTGATGATGATCCAACACTAGAATTGAAGACTTGTGCCGATATGTATTGATGACCTGTGTCAAGAGAATACCTTCATAGTTAAGAGGGAGTGTTGATGTATTTGTAGCTTCAAAAGATATTCTTCTATATATTACACTTGTACTTTATTATATTCCTGATGGAGATGTATTATTCCTCCAATCAGAAGTGTCGTCATTTGTATTTATAAGTGTCACAAGTATTATTGTAAGTGTCGCAACTTATATTTGATGGGTTATTAGAACACCAGTGTGGGGTCATCCTTGTATGAGTCATGTGGATGGGTTATTAGGCTTCCTTAGGAAGTCGGCCCTGTTAGGGTTAAAGGCAGGTTAAGTTTTGTATAAATAGAGAGTGAGTGTCTCTCATTCTATTCATTCACTTACTCATCCAGCTCGCATAGTTGAGAGAGAGGAGTGCGCACAAGTGGAGGAGGAGTAGCTGATGGAGTCATCTATCTTTTGGAGATTGATCTTTGTATTGGGGCTCAGTCTATCGCTAAGGAAATTGTGGGGTTTTTCACCTTCTTGGTTTTCCCCAAGGAAACTCTGTGTCTCTTGTGTTTATGATTGTTATGCTGTGCATGTTATTATCTTAGTAGGATCCTATATAATGTTTTAATGAAGTTGTCAAAAAATTAACATTCAAAATTGCCCTACGCGCTTATGATGGTCGCTCTACTCAACCTAAGGGCCTATTGGCCAACGTACCAGTCCAGTTAGCTGGGAAAAACATCCTCATAGACATTGAGGTCATCAATTCCCAACTTGATTACAACCTCCTGCTCAGACGTAGTTATATGTACACCATGAAAGTTGTTGCTTCGATGATTTTCCATATCTTGATGTTCCCCCATGAAGGATGGATCGTCAAGGTTGACCAACTCATGTACTATGACCTGAATGACCCTTCTGCACCAAAAAATGTTCTCCCCATTGTTGAAAAACCTGTTTTGAATACACCCATGCCATTAATCCCTTCGGGTGGACCTGGAATATACTATGAAGCTCCCATGACATCCACCTTTAGCTCCATCCCCCCACCCCTATCAACACTAGAGGTATCAGATTTGTGCATGATACGAACCGTTGCACCAAAACCTCAAGATTTTAGTGAAGGTTACCCACTAGGATCTTAACATCCCACCATTCTCCATAGTCTAGACTCTAGGCTGGATGTGCACCCATACGGTGGTGTCTCCTTTCAGCCATACGAGCCCCAGATGAACACTGCAATGCCGACGTTTCCACCCATTCTGTGACTCAACCCCGAGTGGAGGCTCTGATACCAAATGATACGAACCGTTACACCAAAACCTTGAGATTTTAGTGAAGATCTCCCACTAGGATCCTAACAGTGCACAATTTCATCTAACCAAACTGTTCCCAACTCATAACCACGCTTGCTTCCACAACCTCCAGTTGTACCCAGTTACGTCAGAGCAACAAATATCCATATGATGCCGTTCTTATTCCAAGACTCTACAGTAATAAGCACACCAATTATGGCTACGTTAAACATCCCTGGGATAACCCTTGGACTACCTGTATGGTACCTACAAGCCCCCACCCCCCCACGACACAATAGGTTGTTCTACAACTAGTCCAACCAATCAACAACTCCAAACAACCACCTCCTGGCGTGGAAACCACTACTAATCTCCCACCCGCTGGTGCGGTATCCACATCTACAATGAACCTTTCCCCTCCACCACCCCGAAATACCGGGGGAAAAGGCCCGCAAACTTATAAAGCTCTGCTAGCAAAGAAACCCATGGTACCTCAACCACCACTCCGAACACCACCTAAGTGCTCATTATGCGATGATTTGGGTCATCCTACCCATAACTGTCCACATCTACCCAATCTCCAAAAACATATGAAGATTTGGATGATGACCCCAACATTCCCGTAGTCGAGCTAAATCCACCATCCTACCAGTGCAACAAGGCACTGCGCACCAACCATGCTTGCTCCATATGTGGAATATACGGTCACTACTCACACCATTGTCCGAATCTCCTAGAATATATATTGGTTCTCCACGAACTAACTCCATCCTCTCTAGAGTCATCTATCACCACCATCGACGAGATTCACCCCTTGCTATCCTCCTTGTTATAAGAGATTAACACCATATACATGATTTGTATGGTAGATTGCAAGAACGTGCCTCCGACATATAGCCTTCATCTGATTGATTTAACAACTCAGTGCTTCCATAGAGACGAGGAAATACTCGAAGCACTCACTACAATCAACTATCCTTGGGACAATATGCATCACCAGTCCTATTTCATCCCTGGGGAGTCCACCTCTACAACAACCCACCAACTGGAAATCGAGACCAAGAACTTCCTCCCTGATAGGGTTGATTGGTTTAAGAACCCTATCTTAGCACCCAATGCCTTTGAAGAGGGGAACATGGAGAAAATATCACCCATGATACAGGTCGATATCTCCCTCCAAGGAAACCAACCAGATCTCATTACCTTAGGGGCCTCTTGTACAGAACAGGAGGTCGAAGAATATAAGAAGCTTTTCCAAGAATTTCATGACATCTTCACCTGGTCCTACACCGATATGCCTGGTTTGGACCCTGCCATTGTCAAACACCACATTGACACTTGGATGGATGTCCCACTTGTCCGAATGAAGCAAAGACCCATCCACCCATCCAAGCTCCCCGCAGACAAAGACGAGATCGATAAACTGCGTAAAGTTGGATTCATTATCCGATCACTTCCACTACCTGGGTTTCCAACCCTGTACCCGTCAACAAAAACTAGGGCACTCTCTATGTCTGTACGGATTTTCACGATCTCAATCGTGCTTGTCCCAAAGACAATTTCCTCACACCCTTCATCGACCAACTCATTGATGCTTGTGCGGTACATGAGGTTCTCTCCTTCATGGATGGTTTCTTTGGATACAATCAAATCCATATCCAGAAAGAAGACCAATACAAAACTAAATATACTACCCCATGGGGCACCCTTTCCTATTGGGTCATGCCATTCGGTCTTAAAAATGTTGGCACCGCCTTCCAGCAGGCCATGACATATTGTTTCCACAACTTGGCCCATGTCATCCTAGTTTATCTGGATGACCTTACGGCTTGGTCAAAGAAATGTACCAACCACCTAAATGACCTTCATCAAGTCTTTTTACGTTGTCAGAAGTATAAGATCCGCTTGAACCCACTCAAGTGCATTTTCTGCATCCCTGCAGGATAGATATTGGGATTCATCATTTCCCAGGAAGGGATAACCATCAAACCCTTAAGGTTCAAGCCATTCTTGACCTCCCATCGCCCCTTACCATACGATAATTACAAAGTTTATAGGGGAGAGACAACTTTCTCCACCACTTTGTCCCAGAATACGATACAACGATCCACAATTTTCTTCACTTACTTTGTACCTGCATCTTGTTTGTCTAGGATGAACAAGCGAAAGTGGCTTTTCAAGCCCTTAAAATAGCCTTAACCAATGCCTCCTTGATCCCCCCCCATATTTCTTAAAGGATTTCATCCTTTACATTTCAACATCCGAATATGCTGTCTCAGGGGTGCTCGTTCAAGAGGATAGTGCACGCAAAGAGCACGTAATCTACTACATGAGTCAAACCTTATCTAGCCCACAACTGCGTTATCCCTAGGAGGATAAGTTGGCCCTCACTGTCATCTTCTCCATACAGAAGGTCCACCACTACATCCTATTAAGCCAAACTACCACTGTGGCCGACTCCAATCCTATGGTGTACCTCTTGAGTCGTAGCCTCCTTTAGGGCCACCTGGCTAAGTGGGTCATTATACTCCAAGAGTATGACCTCACATTTACAACACCCAAGAGCATCAAAGCCCTCGCATTGGCGCAACTCATGTCATATTTACTGTCACCATCCATTTCAACTTACATTAATACCAATCTCCCCGATGACCACTTATTTATCATTTCTTCCGATGACCCTTGGTACGGAGATATCTAGGTGTACGTCTGCACCCAAAAGTTTTGATTTGACCTCTATCACGATGGGCACTGACGCATTCTCCATCACGCCTCTCATTACGTTCTCAGTGATGTGATATACCGTCGTGGTATTGAAACCATTCTACATCGCTACCTCACCGGAGATGAGACTGAGCAAGTCCTTAATGATTGTCAGAATGGATCCTACGGTGACCACTTCTCAGGGATGGCCATTGCCCAAAAAGTTATCTGGGCCAGATATTTCTATCCCAACCTCTTCACTGATTGCATAACTGCAGTCAGAAACTACCGAAACTGCCATCTCTTTGCACCCAAAGCAAGGACCCCCCCCTCGCTCCACTCCATCTAGTTATCACTGTTGGCCCTATCTACAAATGAGCTATTGATTTTATGACGTGCAAACCCCCCTCGATGAGTGGCCACAAGTACATCATTATGGTCATCGACTACTTCACTAAGTGAGCCGAGTCCATGCCCATGTTAAATTGCATGAGTGAGACTACAACTCATTTCTTTATCCACCATGTTATAAGTCGGTTCAGTGTATCGAAACAGCTAGTTTCTGACCATGACACACACTTTGAAGACTCTGTCTAAAAAGAGTTGGCCACCCTTCCCAAATTTAAACATCAGTACACCTCTGCCTATGACCCCCAAGGGAACAGCCAAGTAGAGGCTATCAACAAAATACTAAAGACCATTCTTCAGTGCATAGTAGGCCACCACAATTCCAACTAGAATCATATGCTATTTCCCACACTTTGGGCTTACCGTACATCTACCAAGACTGCTACGGGTTTCACCCATTTTCACTTGGTCCACGGCATCGAGTCTGTCCTTCCCATCGAGTGTTAGATTCCCGCCCTCCATATCATCGTCAAACTCCTTCTAGACACTTCACCACTCGAGCAATGCCTAATCCTTCTGGAACAGGCCAATGAATACCATCAAATAGCCTTGCAAACCATTGAGGCTACAAAGATCCGTTCCAAATCCAGTTACGATAAGCACATCCACAATCGCAATTTCCGCGAAGGAAACTTAGTCTTGGTTTATGACCAAGCGCATGAAAAGACTGGGAAAGGAAAGTTTGAATCAATGTGGCAAGGTCTATACATCATCCACACTTGTTTGGGACATGGGGCGTACATCCTCACTGACTTTGAAGGAAACCTCATGTGCAACCCCTGCAATGGGTTGTACCTCAAACGGTTCTACCCTTAACATTTTGTTTGACCCACTAGTCCAAGTTGTACAATTTATTTCTTTTTATTTATACTTTTTACATAAAAAAAAAACACCTCACATCTTGTTCCCTCCTGCATAACCACATATGGATCTTGTTCCACCACCTTATGTTGGTTTTGTCGACAGTGCAAGTCACTAGTCTCCGAACCTCGCCTCCGCATCTTGGGTACTTTATTCCCCCTCACACGAGTTACCACCGCGATGGACTGTGCATAGGCGATGCTACTAATAACCATGATGAGTACGATGCTATGGACTATCTCTTGACCACAGCCCTCCAGATGGGCATATGTCACCTTCGTGTGTTCCTTGAATCCCAGCTACTTGTTTCCCAACTCAACAAATTTTACCAGGTACAGGATACTTACCTCTTTAGAAAGTTCCTGCACACTAAACAAATGATCAGACAGTTTGAATCCATTACATTCACTCATGTCCCTTGAAATCAAAATAGTGTAGTAGATCAAATGGCTAACAATATTCTAGATTGGCACATAAATCACAATATGTAGGGCGCAAACCATAAATATACATCATCATACCATCCACATGTACCTAAAACATCATATAGGCATTTAAAAACCACAAAAACAACAAAAAGAAACCAACATTATAAGTGCATCCATGTGCATAAAAAGAAACTAGCATCATAAGCGCATCCACGTGCATATACTGAAGTGCATCCATGTGCATAAAGAACAACCATTATCATGAAAAGACATCCATGTGCCGGTATATATATATCATATCATGAAAATGTCATAATTTCCCATGGCACCCAAAATACATATAAACATATCAAGGAGCCCCAACAACATCCTCGCCATATAATACAAATCCATACATACAAAAATCACACATGCCCATCGTAGTGGGGGTAGTCCCATCCACTACCTAGTCGGAGTCATCTCCCCCATAATCATCATCACCGTTGCCCTCCTCCTCCTATGACTCCTCTACCTCGGTCTCTCACTCATCATCTCCTTGCTCTCCTCGGGCATGTTAGTAGCCTCTGTCACCAACTCATTGTAACATCTCCATTATAAAGAATATCAATATTTTGGTGAAGCTCAAAATCCTTTTTGAATTTTCCATTAAAGGTCTATGCAATAAAATTATTGTACTAAGTAAAACAACCAACATGCATCTACTCATTTGTTCTCATCATTCTTATCAAACTTGAATGTTTGTACAAGGCTCTTTAATCAATACTTTCAAGACAAATTTACCGAGTCATTGTATTAGCAGGATTAGCAACTTTTCACAAACATCTTCTTAATCTTATAGGTTATGATCAACTATTTTTCTTATAGTTACTCATGCAAGATTTTAATCCAAATCTTTTTCCACAACGTCATTTACCTATAATGCCTACACAACCCTTTTCCACTTGCCAAGGAATTTATATATATATGACAACATAACAATTTATATTTGTCAAATGATACTGAAATTTTCCTCAACCAACAAGCATAACTTATATAAATCCAACATTTAACTTAACATATTAACTAACAAGTATCAGTTCTCTGAAATTCTTACTCATTAATAAAATTATGCCAAGAGGGAAATATAAGAATACATTTTCCGATTCATAATAAACATGAGTTATACATTATCAACACATATTTTCAATGACACAGATGAAAAACTTATCAAAGGTATCGAGGAAAATGAACACACCTAAGGGCACACATAAAAAGAGACCAAAAATAACATGGTTCACCCAATCTCGGGCTACATCCACAAATCAAGTCCTTTACTAACTCATCCAGAGAGAAGGTTTACAATATCGCAACATTTGATTCCATACTTCCTTCCCATCTTCTCATAGCCTTCCGCATTGGGAATACTTTTAAGACACTAGATCAAAACTATGCTACATATCTATAATAACTGAAAAGAGTTCTTGTCCACAAGAAAACCTACAACAAGACTATTACAAAATATATAACAAGAGTTTTATACATTAAACAAGTGATAACGGTCAAACTAGGGTTACACCCCATGGACTCCTTTCTCACATAATATGTATACTATGAAACTCCTTTTAAGACAAAAACTTAGATAACTTCCTTTATTTCATTTTTCATTTCTCTTGTTTGCCAAGGTAAAACTATGGTCTTTCCTCCTACACTCCTTGAGAATATAAACAATGAGTGATACGATGGTACTAGCATATAATTACAAAAGAAATTCTCTAAGATCGAGATGGAGACATGTGACTACACTATGCCTTTTAATGAGTAATAATCCTCCAAACTAGAAGATCGAGTTGTGGAGGTAGTGAGTAACATAAAGAAGAATTTACGATGTAAGACTTTACCCTTGCAAACTCCGTCGAGTAATAAATATTCAAGCACTGCCATTGAACTCTGTCAAGGCATCTCTATGTGTAGAGAAAATTTCTAGATGTGTGCAATGTATGCATTATAAAAGGGATATGGCACAGGGTAACTTATACAGAGTATTACACTCTGCCAGACGACCAGAAGAGGCACTAAGTAGCCAAATTGTAACATAAAGAAAATTTATGACATAAGACTTGCAAACTCAGTCAGGTAATATAAGTACTGAAGCAACACCATTGAACTCTGTCAAGGCATCTCTATGTACAGAGAAACAATATTAAAAAAAAAAACCAATCGCCATAGTGTGTCTACTTTATAAACCTAAATGCAGATATTTGACAGAGATCGGCGCTACTTAATATCTTCAACTTAAACTAAAAGATCGATATTTGTAAAACTCAAATAAACCCTAAAGTTTAACCTTGGGTCATGTCTTATAACACTCAGGATGCAATACTCTAGTCACGCAGATCACATGAGGAACCGGATGTGAATGTAGATCGCTCATTTTTCTTTTTATAGGAGCCATCTATATGCTACACCGTCGATTAATTCGGCTTCCTTACAGCTGTTTCCATAGTATATACTCACAAATTATTGGACAACATATGTAGAGGATTAACAATATTTACAATGCTTCCCTAGAGATCATCTACCTGAAAAAAACATTAGAAGTTCAACAATAACGACAATGATCCCATGATCTCTTCCTCCGTAGGGTGTACAGACATCGGTTCTAAACTGCAGGAGTTCAACATAAGGACAACGATCCAAAGATCACTTCTTCTGCATGTGCGTACAAGGATCTATTCTAAAAACATAGAAGTTCAACAATAGACATCGATCCATAGATCTCTTCCTCCACAGGGTGTACAGAGATCGGTTCTAAACTATAGAAGTTCAACATAAGGATAACGATCCAGAGATCACTTCTTCTGCATGCGCATACAGGGATCTAATCTAAAACACAGAAGTTCTACAAAAGACAATGATCCATAGATCACTTCTAGCAAAGAACTTAGGCCATATAAAGACAAATATTTGAGAAAGGTTAAGATTTTACTCTTATTTTGAGGTTGCATCTCTGCTCCGATCGTAGCGATCTGCTCCCCATCTTTTCTCCCCATATTTTCCCTTTTTCCTCCCCTGCCCTTTATACAGAGATACACCTCCATTATATAGAATTATTTCCCTTCGAGGATCCTCCCACGGCGTGAAGTATGGACAATTGGAACTTCCGAGGTTCGCAGTGAACTCCAGCCTACACCAAGAAGACTACAGATCTTTGTCAGGTGTTTGAGTCTGGGCGTCTTTCCAACAAGGCAACCAAACCCCAACTTAACTCTCCTTTAGGGAGACACGTGGTAGTTCTTTGGCGCTCTTTCACTATGGCCAAGGGCATGATCAGGCCACAACAATATACAACAAAATAAAGGAGGATACCAACATCAATACACAACAATAACTCCACACTTGAGGATTAAATATTTAACGCATATCACTCTTCAACTTCAATGTAACTTCCAAGAACTACCCTTGAGAAAAAGTTAATATGTTGCCAATTTTCTTAGTTGTTGGGTCTTGGCTACATCTAGCCAAACATTTTCTTCAAAGGAGAGATCCTTTAGCACAAAAATGTTCCATATGATTGAAGTATTTGATCATTCTCCTTGAAACTCAAGGAGATGAAGTTATGAATCCAATATATTTTATGTTTGGAAAGAGATAGCGAATCCTTTATCATTTCCTCTTAAAGGATTAATTAGCACAAAAAAAATTAAGCTCATAGTGCTTCTCATGGCATAAGCTAAAACTCCCTACTCTTAAGGAAATCGGTAATAGTTGCAGTAGTTTAATTTGAGGTATATACAGATATACATCCTCAAATCATGCTTATTTCACCACTCATATATATATATATATATATATGTTATATATGCGTACTTATTTCTTTCATTTAAATAAATACACTCATATATATCTATATTATGGATAATATATATCTATATATGCTTATTTATTTCCTAACATGGTTTTAAAGTCAAGTATAACTTATAGTTAAGTATACTTATCATTTAGTTAATAACTTGAGCTTATCAACATAATGTGCTTCCTAGCACTCCTCTTAGAATAGGATTAATATCTATATATTTAGGTAGTTCCAAATGATACCTTAGTTTGTTCAAGTGCTCATAGTGCTAGGACATCATCAATCATCAACTCGTGGTCTCCCTGTCATATATTTCTTCCCCAGTGGCTTAGTTTGTTGTCGGTTTAGTCGTGTCACAATCCTTTAGACTCCTAGGTTTACACTTTACAATTTAAGAGTTAAACCATTTACTTACGAATTTTTCTGGTGGGACGTTCGCCTTGAGCTCCTCACCAGAAAATAGGTACAATATACGATTACAATATTAATAGGGGTATTTAAAAGAGGGATGTTACATCCTTTCCTCCTTAAGAATAACACCGTCCTCGGTGTTCATGCTTTTCAATAGTCTTTCTTCCACTCTTTCCATTTCGACCTTCTTTAATATCTTCAAACTTTCACGGTTCCCATATGCCACTATTGCCCATAACTTGTACTTTTGCATAACAAAACTGGGTCTTTGTTTAGTAAAACATATCATAAATTTCATAATCCAATTCAAAACATGACAATTAGCCCCTTTGCAACATAACATTTGTAATTCATGGAACATTCTCTAGCCTTTGTTTGTGCTCTTATCATTATAAGAAAGATGATTTCTCAAAATACTCTAGAGAATTCATAAGCACTCGAGATTTACTTACATAATTTCTAACAATAAACTTAAAACTTCACCATTCACCCTTGCTCATTCAGGAATTTGCACACTCAAGTTTTTTATTTGCATAGCATTCACACATTAAGACATTCAACAGTCTAGTTACTTGGCAGTTCTTTTAATATGTGTTTTAATTCTTTTACATCATGAAGATAAAACTTTCAACAATACTTTTGTTGATCACCAAACAATCCCTTGAGTTCTTAGAACTTCAGGAAACCATTACTTAACACAGATCCTAAGATCTGTCACCAAATTACATGTGGACTTATGTCAGCATAATTTGAGTTTACTCTCCATTTTGATTGCTAGTCAAACATTTTCTCCTCAAAAACATCAAACATCGTCCTGTCTTCCAAATGTCAAACATTGTGCCTAGGTCTTGCCATTGATATCTCAGACTCTTTCACAACTCCCCTCAAGCCTCCTAGCTTGAGTCCAAGAATTAGTTACTTATCAAAGTAGAGTTGGATCATCAACTTTTGCCACTCCATTTTCCTAACACCAATGTGCTCACACAACAATCATTTACCTAACACCACTCTGCTCCCACAACAATCATTTTCCTAACACCATTGTGCTCCAGCAGCAATCATTTTCCTAACACCATTGTGCTCACACAGCAATCACTCCATTTCTATTACATACCTTATGCATGTATAATGCTCTTGGTCCCATAGATATTATTGATCTACCAAACCCATGATATTATTATAATAATTATTTATTTTATCAGCATTTACTGTCAATTACAACATTTGACTACTTGCGACACACATACTTGGTACTTATTGTGACTTTGCTGTCATTGCCAAGTCCATTTACAACTTCACATCTAGTTTGTAACATAGTCATCATAAATTGATAAAGATGAAATCAACATTTCATATTTTTTAATGATTTGTACCCCTACCATCATTCATGGTTCACCCAATCCTGTAGTCCATCCTACATAACTCATTACTCATTTTTGAGTGATTTAGATCAACTTATTTACACAAGTGAGTTTATAATCCATGTTCTATGTTGATCATGACAACAGTCATAATCTTGGTGAAACCCTGCGATGTCATTACATAAATAACATAGCCCACAATTTATCCATGGCTCAATAGTCTTGCATCTTAATGAATATAATAAGATGTAAAATAAGCAACTCGTCACTCCTTCTTGAGTGGTTTAAACTCCACTATTTAAACCAATGGATTTGTAATTATCCTTCCATTTGGATTGGTACTTTTCGTGGTATAATTCCTGCAATGTTAGTACATAACCACCATCCGACATCTATTATTATATTCAAAATAACACTTTAACAACTTTTACTCTTCTATCCTCGGGTAGTTACCAGTGAAGGGAAATATTTCATCTTTACACAATGCCTCATGAGTAGCAAGTTAGTTATGCATAACCTCAAACTATTATGTACTTATATTCGGCTATTTGAGGAACAATATTCTTATCAACGGGACATTTATACTTTGAGTCGAAAAATCCTTTAACAAGACGATGCCTATTATGGATATACATGTGTTAAAAACTTTTTATGAAATCAATTGCGATTAGTGTTTGTCAAATATAACTGACGGTTTAAAGTACTATTCCTTTCTAATTCAAACCCACTTCTTTCGTATGAAGTTTTTCAACATTGGTACAATACATAAGTAACACCCAAAACGTTCAAATCGTCAAACATGCTTAACATTAATTATCATGATGGACTGTATTACGACTCAATACATAAGAATACATAATATCCTAAGGTGTTAATCATTCACTTTCTAACATTGATATATAGGAGAATAATCATAAAGAACGTATATTGACAACCTTGCATAATTTGTCCAATCTTCGGATTTCAGTGTTATATACTACACTTGTTCTATCATGTATTACATGGACTACACTAATTCATTAACAAGTATCCTTACGCTAGGTTACTATTATACTTCCATGAGTACCCATTTAACATTCGGCTTTAACAAAAGTAAACAATACTCGAACAGTTAACAATTAGTCCGAACAAAATTACGATAATCCCAACACTTTCATGACTACAACATTTTTTTATTTTTATTTTTGTATATGAATTGTATCTTCAAATTTTCCTTATGCAGTAACAATCTCTTCCTTACTTAACACTAAGGGTTTTGGCACTCTTTGTAAATATTTTAGACATCAACTACTCTTCCTAAAGCATAGTAAACATATGACCTCCACTACTTCCTAATAATAATTATTACAATTTTTGCCTTCATATAGCCTTTTAACATTTATCGCTAGCATAAGTTTAATATTTCCAGATATATATTTATTGCTAGAGGAAAATCCAAGAACGACTATAATTCTTCCTGAATGTATCGAGAGTAAAATTTATAGTTCAACTTTCTATTTTGAGTGTGTGTTGTTGCTGCAACATCCTTCCCCAAAATTTTGAAGTTATTTGGGGCCCCTCCTTTTAACACTTTTGTAGCAAGCTTTTACTTCATCTTTCAGGTTTTTTCTCTAACTAGGAAGAATGTCATCACCTACTTCCAAAAGAGTTTTCTCATTTTGTCTAAGGCAAAGTCATCCTGTTCCTTTAGCGCAGATTTTGGTCTTAACTCCCCGCCATAGCACAAGTTTTAGCCTTAAGTCCGCCGCCACTTTGACGTGCCTCTAACCATAAGTTCCTTGCTCAGTGCAGACTTTAGCTCTAACTCAGCTGCCCTTTTGACAAGTCCCAAGTCTTTTATCTGGCACGCATGTTTAACAATAAGCTGGCCACCGTTAGCACAAGAGATAATTTTTCCCAGTCGCCGAAGGCCCAGGAATTACCATTATACTCCCCTCCCTGGAAGAATTAAAAGTTGGCACATTCCTCCCCAACGCAGACCATGATGTTAGAGTCAACGCCACAAACATAGGAGGCGCGCCTATCCTTCCCGTCTGCAAATCTGCTTTTCATCTTTCACGATAACTTATGTGTGGTGCAGTTTTATGAGCGCAACCCTAATGCCAAGGATCACCGCTTGAGCGCAAGGTTTATTTTTGAACATGCGCTTGCCACATAGCACAAAACATTACGCTCCCCACTTGGCGTGAAAGTTAAATCGGTACTCGACGTGAAAAGATCTCGTCGATCCCTGTGCATCGACGTAGTTGGTAGGGCCTTTAATGAGGCCATGTGCCACTCTTAATGACAGATTTCTCAAGCCCCGTGCTCGTAACCCCGCCAAATTTAGACGTACGTGAGCATTTAACTCTTCCCCTATTTAACGCATACAACGGCGTTTTGGGTTTCATTTAGTCATTTGCACTCAGAGTGATCGCCATTCACGTCGAAGTTCGAGACTAACATTCGGTGCAAATGGTTGAGGTCTTGGAACGCTTGCCATACTGACAGGTAGGCTCTTTCCCAATCCTACTCTTGGATTAGTAGGTTTAAAATATAAAAAAAAAAAAATCACCCACGCATAGTTTGAGTAGCTCAACGGCCTTTGTTTTACTTTGCATAAAAGCTAGAGAGGGCATAGGATAGTTACTGTTCTTCTCCCTATGAAGATATGAGGCCACCACTTTTGGACTAGGGCAGAGATGGCCCCATCTCAAAGGCACACAAGTCTTTCCCCTCTGTCACGTTTTCGGCTTCCCTGGTTTTCCTCGTAGAGCTTTCGTTTGCCAAGTGAAACTCGCGTCTCCCCATGACCGCATTTGAAAGTTTCTTATATGTTTTTCTTGGTTGCATGATAGTTTGTTTCTGTTTAAGCTCTTCTTCCATAAGTGGAGTCTCATTTTTCTAAAAGCATGAAGTGCTTACCCTGCTCAGGCCATGAGGTTGAATCACCCTAGTGGTATCTTAGCGGCCATAGAGTTTTTTCACTCAAACCCGTAGAAGCTGCAATATCCCAAGGCCTTGTTTGCAAAACTCCCTACCAAGCATCTTCTACGTGTAAGGTCTGATCCTTCTCACTCCTTGCAGCTAAAGTTTCATGCTATAAGCACCGAGATATCCTGCTCAACCAAAAGCAAGGTTTATTCATGCTGAGGTTGCATAAAACCCATATCACTCGGCCGAAGCTGTCATGGGAATGTGTTAAATCAGCCCATCAAGCCCATTTAGAAGCTTGAAACCAAGCCCGATCCTTAACTGATAGAAGCCTACAGCCACGGGATTGTTCCGTCTTTAACGCAACCTCCACTATCAGATGCCGGCACATGAAATGTTTAAACATTGACGCACAAACAATATCGTGTGCATTATATTAAGTGCTAAAAAAAAAAAAAAAAAAAAAAATAAAGTTAGGATAGCGCATGCGGAATTATTTGAGCTAGCGCACGAATTTTTTTAGCTTTGGCGCGTGGACAAAATTAAGGTGATGGCATGCAAAATATTTTAGGTATTAGCGTAGAGAATGCATTATCACTTCGAACAGAAATAATCTTAGGTGTCGGTGGGCATGGAAATTTTAAATCTTAGCCCATAAATTCCCGCTTATACCCCAATGCTCATTAGATCACTAATCTTAGCGCTGGCGATTTAGGCGCCATCGTAGAAATCTTCATCGGACTCGCATAAGTGTGTGTAATAATTCAAGGGGTACCTGCAAGTTGAAAATGAATGGCGCAGACCCTAAAATGATCTTGCCCATTGTCCTGATGTTTGTATTTGTTTTTAACATGAAGGGACATTGTTGAATTAAGCTTAAACATGAAATGAAGATGATTATGATTGTTTAAGACAACCTCTATTTTGTGAAAATGTTATATTTTGGCTTTGCCATAGAGTGTTGCTAATTCTTGGAACAGTGGTCTAACTAAATTCTTTGTGATATTGCCTTGCTCGCAATAAGATTACCATGCATAGGAAGTCAGCAAAGAAGAAGGCAGCGCATAAAGTAATCTCGGACTCAGAGGTTGAAATTATACTGGATACTTCTCTCATCACGATGTTTGCTGACACACAAGCTACCACTGGTGTTTCCCCTGGGAGCTCCGCTCCTGAATTTCAATGGGGTGATCTATATGGATTCATCATGGCTCAAGATAGTTCAACAGCCTCTATAAAGGATGCTCTAGTGTATGCCAACATCAGAAGGTCCTGCTTGCATAAGGCAACAGCTTGGCCAGAGCTGTGCCCTTGTTCTGAAGTTGTTTGATGGCTAATTCCTAACATCTGGACTAACACAAGGCTCATGACTGATAAAAATGGGTTGATCCTGGCATCTTTCGCTCCTGAGCATGTTACTGCTTCCTATAGAGTGCCTTCACCCAGGGATTCCTTAGACTATGACTGGATAGCAAATCATCAAATGGACCCACTAGAATCTGCTCGCAAGATGATGATAAATGACAGGCAGATTAGGAGGAGGCAAAACAATGAATATGAAAGCAACCTCCTGAAGACCCCTTACAGACTCATCGTCCTGATGTTGAGTCCACTCTTCGACATGCCTAATGGAAATGTGTTTAAAATTGGATGGGTGCCAGTGATGTTTCATATAGCCACAAAAGGCACCATCTTCAACTCGGCTGAAATAATTCCAGATAGCCTGGCCTCACAGTTAACAGCAGCCCAAGGAGGACTGACCCAAAAGAAGGCAGATTTCTTCATGTCTTTATACCTGATTGACTGCTTGTTAATCAAGCATTCGTTCCCGGATTTGGGTTGCTCATGGAAGCCAAATGAAACAGCTCTCTTCATAGCATATCAATGTACATGGGCAAGTAAATACGCAAACCACTACAAGATGGTTTGCGAGAGGTTTATCATGCCATTGTACCAGCTTATCTTCGTACAAGAGCTAGATTGCATGTCAGAGAATGCAATGCCTATCATTGAACAATTTGGGGACTATTATCATAGTGAAAAAGGCACATACATCAGGATGAGTGGAGGAACTCATGAGCCATTTATGTCCCCTCGGTATGTTACAGACTTTGTAATTCATAAGGAGGCCGTGAGACAACTCTTTGGCACCGGTTCCATAAGCAAGTTCTTAACAGACTGGAGGAAGGGCTTGTATCCTCCCATGCCATTTACCATAGGAGCTTACAACCTCCCAAGAGCAAGAGACGGACAAAATTACACTCAAGGCCTAGAAGTTTTCCATTTCGGCTCAGACCCATTCAGAAGGCATGACCCCAACGATGCAGTAAGTAGGGTTTGCCTTGACCTCAAGATCTCCTTTGAATACGCTCATGCGGCAGATCGAGAAGAATAATTCTTCAGGAGCACCCGCAACCTAACAGAGTTAGGAAAGTGTTACAATACGAAAGTTGTGAAAGATCCAAGCCCCAAACCTATCGGTTTAATCAAAAGAGAGCGGGAGGCATTGGCCTCACAATCAAGGGATCCATTAGAATTGGAGCAGGACAGAGCGCTCCAAGAGAAAACCCTCAAGTTGGAGAAGGATAGAGTGCTCCAAGAGCAATCTCTCAAGCAGCAGCAGGACCAAGAACAAGCAAGGATTCAAGGTGAGCTAGCTGCCAAGCTTCAACAAGAGGAGATTGCAAGGAAGCAACAGGAGCAAGCCTCTCAGTTGGAACAGCAAGAAGAGGCTGCCAGGATCCAGAAAGAAGGAGAAGATCAGGTATCCCAAGAGAAAGCTTCCAAGCAGTAGCATGAGGAAGAGGAAAGGCCCTTGTCTGAAGGAGCTAATGGATTGCAGACATAGCAAGAAAAGTCGGCAGAAGAGAAGGATAAAGAGCAAACAGAGAAGTCTCCCGAGCCAGAACCATCTACTCCAACTAATATGGTGGTGGACCCACCATTGGTATACACCCCAAAGGGGACTCAAGAGGAAGGTGCCTATCCAGGGAGATTAGCGCTGACCCCATATAACCCCAAGAAGCAGCGCAAAGTAGCAGACTTGGATAACGTTTATTTCCATGAGCGGAAAAGGGCTATTATTGATAGGAGGGTACTGGAAATATAGGGCATGACAAAGAATGTGGAAACCGAGGAGGATGAATATGAGCTATGGATTACAGAGAAAACATTGGTCCAAAGAACTGATGCTGACTCCACATTTCAAGCCCAATGCACCATGGCATCAGCTAAGGCAACTAAAGCCAATATTGATTTTTTGAAAGAAAAGATAAAGCATTATAGATAGCAATGCTTTAAGATCAAAGATGATAGAAAGAGGGAGTTGTTGGAAGCCAAAAAACTGAAGGAAAAATACAATGGGTTGTTAGGAGAGCATCTGGTGCTCAACTCAGGAGTTCTCTAGCTCGAGAATGAGAAGAACTCCTTAGAAATGCAGTTGGCTATCTCTGAAGGTGAACTGGAGAATTTGAAGGCTCGGATAACAGAGTTGGAGGAACTCGAAGCAAGCAAAGCTTAACAAATTCAGCTCCGCTAGCATGAATATGAGTGGCTGATTCAAGAAAAGGAACAACTAGCAAGATAGCTCAAAGAGGCAGTGGAAGACTAGAAAAATTTGTCCACATTTCACAAACAAGCATGTGATATGCGGATTCAAATCCATCAGCTACTAGTACTAATCTTGGAAGAGATTTGGAGCATGAAAGAGATGATTAAGAAAATGACAACAATTGAAACCAAAGCCTTAAAAACTCGAGAAAAGTTCACAAATCATGTAGAGGAGCTGAAACAACAATCTGAGTGGAAAAAGGGAAAATCTCAACTCCCTTCACACTTGCACGCCCCTACAGGGGATGAATTGGACGTGGATATAGGAATTCTTGAATTCGCCAAAGATTGCGGTACCAATCTAGGTTTGGAAATCAAAAGGACGATCCGCAAGTGTTGTTCGATCTACTCCACGCTCAGGGAATCGCTCAGCAAGTGTCATCTTGTTCTCCCTGCTTCTTGAAGTAGCAAATCAAGAAAACTCCATCTCTAATTCTGAACATCAAGAAGTGTTGTATGCTGTACCTTTTGCAGAAATAGAAGATTTAAGAAGACATACATGATCTTATGTTAGGAAACTAGGTGGTTTAAACACTGTAAATTTCCTCCCTATGAAAAATACTCCCATAAAATAAAGAAAGTACACCCGTGACTCGATTCTTGTGCAGAATTTTGAAGAGCTTGTAAATTTAACTTTGGAAGAAATTGCTGAACCCTTGAAAGAAATCGATCTTGAAAACCTAGAAAATTTTTCAGATCCAGAAAATCTGGGATAATCTGTTACTCCAAAGAACGCTCCACTTAATTCACCACACAATTCTCCACCTGATTCTCCACATAGAAACATGGCGGTACTTGCTTGGAGAGCAAGGGGAGCATTAAGTCTAGCCAGGCCATTCCACAATCTGCCTAAAAATCCAGAGAAAGTCTTGCCTAAATTCGACCCAGGAAAAGCCATTTATGCTGAAGACCATCTCAAGAGTTTTTATTTAGCCTTGAATCTTTTAAATGTACAGCATGAAGATGTAGTTTGTAGGCCTTTCCCATACACTTTTGAGCCAAAAGTTTCTTCATGGTATTTTAGCTTACAGGCTAGCTCAATTTCCAGCTGGGAAGAATTTGAAACATGTTTCTTAAAGAAGTATGGAAATCAAAAGACTGTAGCTACACTCATGAAAGAATTATTATCCATGAGAATGGAGAAGAAAGAAAAGGTTCAAGGATTCAACCAAAGGTTCACTACAATCTTGAATAATTTCATCGAAGAAAATAAACCGGTAGAAGAATCTCTAGTTGAATATTATACTACAGCACTTGAAGGGCCTATAGCAATGTTCGTCAGAAGATCTAAGAAAACCACCCTGATAGGAAATTTTGAACAAGATAGGAAGGTGGAAGAAGAAGTAGACAGCATTGCCAAACATGCTTTAGATGTAGAGACAAAACCAACAACTAGTAAAAAAACCTTGCTACTCACTAGGAATAAAGAAGAGTCATCAGCAGACATGGAGAACATAGTTAAGATGATGCAGAAATTGTCAAATAAAATTGTAGATCTTGAGAAAGATAAAGCAGCTAGCACATCTAGGAAGACTTTCAAACCATTCTACAAGAAGAGAGAAGACAACGATCAACCTCATCCAACTAAAAATACTTCTCCTATTTTAAATCTAAATGAAATAGGGATGGAACATTTTTGCACATTTCATCAAGAGCCACACTTAGAAAAGAGCTGCCCACATTGGATTAACTCTATGAGTTTAGTCATGAACCAAATGCTGGATTCATAGATTCCAGATCAAGATGATCCTCCAAAGGAGACAAGCCCTGAGATAGAGGAACCATCCCCAGACACTGTTAATTTTAAACCAAATAGACTAGCAAGATCATTGAAAGAAACATAATCATAAGATAGACACAAAATTTACCCTAGAAAACCCTCATGGGGTGGAAAACCCAGCAAAGCTTTCCTCAATAAGATGATCAACCAAAATACAAGATATGCTCCAAGACTTGTCCTTCTTCTCTACCTCACATGCAGACCTCCTAGACACAAGTGCGCTACTTTTTGAGTTATGGAAGTGTGTCAAATGAGGAGCTCTCCTCCTCTATTTATACTAGTTCCAGGATGACCAAAAATCCCTAATGGGGCCGACCTCTTCTAGAGAAGTCTAATAACCCCTAAAATATAAACTCAGGGCCGACCCCCACATGGTGGGTCTAATAACCCTAGTTCTCACAAACCATCGGGGGAATAAACATCTCTGGATACATAATAGAATCACCTCGGAGGAATGAAACATCTCCAGAATAACAATGTACAAATATAATATTCTTAGAAGTTACAATATTCAACACTCCCCCTTAATGAGAAGGATATTATAACCACATCTGCAGGATCAAGGAGTCATCGACTACATCACACATGATACATCTGTATATCATCGGAAGCTTTCTTCATTACATTATCATCAGTAACTCAATGAGTTACTGGAACATCAACATCATCGTAGCAATCATAAGCATCATCATCACACGATCATCAGCATCATCATCACACGATCATCAACATCGTCATCACACGATCATCAGCATCGTAACCACACGATCATCAGCATCATCATCACACGATCATTAGCATCGTCATCACACGATCATCAGCATCGTCATCACACGATCATCAACATCGTCATCACACGATCATCAGCAGGATTCTCAATCTCGATCTCTTTAGGACCTAGGTCCATGGATGATACAATCCAAATCACGTATCTTTTGAATTGAGGTCCAGGGATGATACAGTCCTATCAACTCTAGTGATCCTTCCTTTCGAAATTACGGGATCCATCACAATCACGTTTAAGACTATCCTTCCTTTCAGAATTACAGGATTTATAGTCTAAGGATGATTAATCCCACTCAATCTCTTTTAAGACAATCCTTCCTTTCGGAATTAAGGGATTTACTGTCTAAGGATGATTAGTCCCACTCAATCTCTTTTAAGACAATCCTTCCTTTCGGAATTATAGGATTTACGGTCTAAGGATGATTAGTCCCACTCAATCTCTTTTAAGACAATCCGTCCTTTCAGAATTATGGGATTTACGGTCTAAGGATGATTAGTCCAACTCAATCTCTTTTAAGACAATCCTTCCTTTCGGAATTACGGGATTTACGGTCTAAGGATGATTAGTCCCACTCAATCTCTTTTAAGACAATACTTCCTTTCGGAATTACGGGATTTACGGTCCAAGGATGATTAGTCCCACTTAATCTCTTTTAAGACAATCCTTCCTTTCGGAATTACGGGATTTACGGTCTAAGGATGATTAGTCCCACATGTCCACTAAGGACTTCATTCTCGAAGACCATACGTCTATAGATCAATTCAAGGGACCGAAGTCCGGACATGATACAATCCCCACCTGTCCAATAAGGACTTTATTTTCGGAGACCATACGTCTATGGATCAATTCAAGGGATCGAAGTCCGGGGATGATACAATCCCCACCTATCCAATAAGGACTTCATTTTTGGAGACCATACGTCTACGGATCAATTCAAGGGACCGAATTCTGGGGATGATACAATCCCCACCTATCCAATAAGGACTTCATTTTCGGAGACCATACGTCTACGGATCAATTCAAGGGACCGAAGTCTAGGGACGATACAATCCCCACCCATCCAATAAGGAATTCATTTTCGGAGACCATAAGTCTATGGATCAATTCAAGTGACCGAAGTCCGGGCATGATACAATCCCCACCTATATCCTCATCAATACAGACACTGTTAGTACATCACTACTACAAGTACATACAAGTATCCTCATCAATACATCAGAAATATAGAAACATGTATTCTCATCAATACATCAATATAAAAACATGTATCCTCATCAATACATCAATATAAAACATGTATCCTCATCAATACATAAAAAACAAGTAATATAAGTATTCTAAGTATAAGAGTCCTAAATCTAAGCACATATAAATATCTAGGTTTAATAAACAGGTATCCCTATCATCGACCTTAGTTCTCGATGAGGGCAATTTCATCATTAGTGATTATATCACTCCCCCTTTCGAGGAGGGTCCTTTTTAACTACACCAAGCTTGTCTCAGAAATATTCAAATTTTACTCGAGATAGAGGTTTGGTTAATATGTCAGCAATTTGTTCCTCAGTACTCACATACTCGAGTTTAATAGCTCCTCTTTGCACCATATCACGTATGTAGAAATATCGGATCTCTATGTGTTTTGACTTATCATGGAACACTATATTTTCTATCATCTTGATACAACTTTGATTGTCACACATGATCACAGTGGGATTCAATTCTAAGTCAAACACTCCAGATAATAGCTTCCGAAGCCACACTGCTTCACAGCTGGCAGAGCAAGCAACTATATATTCTGCTTCAGCAGTACTGAGAGCCACACTAGATGGTTTCTTGCTGAACCATGAGATCATGGCAGATCCAAGACCATAGCATCCACTTGATGTACTCTTTCTGTCTGAAACAGTTCCTGCCCAATCAGAATCTGAATAACTATGTAATCTGAGTTCATGGTTTCCAAGATAATATAGACCAAAATCTAATGTACCCTTTAGGTAGCTCATTACATGCTTTGTAGCTATTAAGTGAACCTTTCTAGGTTCTAATAGATACTGACTCAAGGTATTTACAACAAAGCATATATCTGGCCTAGTATTTGTTAAATACATCAATGACCCAATGATTTGTCTATATAGAGTTATGTCCACTAATTCTGATGAGTCATTGACTAATAACTTCAAGTTGGATTCCATGGGAGTGGCCATGGATTTACACTCCAGCGTATCAAATCTTTTTAAAATATCCACAGCATACTTACCTTGATTTAGAAATATTCCTTTGGTTCTTTCCATACTTCTAGACCTAAGAAGTAGTGCGTTAATCCGAGATCTTTCATCTCGAATTCTAAAGAAATCTTCCTCTTGCATTCAACAATTTGTTTCTCATTTTTGGTTAGAAATAGATCATCTACATATAACAACAATATAACTGGTTCATCATCCATCACCTTGAGATAAAGATTGGGGTCAACTTTACTATTGGTAAAGCCCATGCTTGTTAAGAAACTATCAATCCTTCCATACCAAGCTCTGGGAGATTGCTTCAATCCATATAATGCCTTCTTCAGTTTGCATACATGAGTTCTCCCATCTTTAAGCTCAAATCCTTGTGGTTGTTCTATGTACACTTCTTCTTCAATGACACCATTCAGGAAGGTTGTTTTAACATCCATCTGGTGTAGTTTCCACTTCATCATAGATGCAAGTGCCATGATAGTTCTTATTGATGTGTACCTAGAAACTGGTGCAAATGTTTCTTCATAGTCTATTCCCTCCTTTTGACAGAATCCTCTGGCTACAAATCTTGCCTTATATTTTTCAATGCTACCATCTGCAACATGTTTTATCTTGAATATCCATTTGGAAGAAACCACACTTTTATCCTTTGGTTTCGGAACTATATCCCTAACATCAATTTTCATTATTGACTGGTACTCTTCTGTCATAGCTTCTACCAATTCTTTCTTTTGATCCGCCTCCTCATAGATGGTGGGTTTTTGATCCACAAGATCACATATCAGGGCCACATAATTGGATACTAACTTGGGTTTCTTCCTTTCTCTAGTGGAACCTTCAGGATCTCCATATTTTTTAGCTCCTTGAATAATGTCTCTAGCCCAAGCTAGCCATCTTTTTCTAGATAGATTTGCAATGGGGGGTTCTTGAGGTTCTATCATGTCATGGTCTTCTGGTGCATCATTTTCAGGGATGGGAACAGCTTCTATGACTTTAGGAGGTGTATCTTCTTCATAGATTTCTTCAAGTTGGCACTTCCTAGATTTCTTGATAGCTGCTTCTTCATCAAATGTTACATCTCTACTTATCTCCATATGATGAAAAACATGTATGTAAACTCTGAAAGCTTTGGATGTTTCACAATATCCAACAAATATTCCTTTCTTACAAGAGGGATCTAACTTGGTTCTCTTTTATTTTGGAATGTGAATATACATAGGACATCCAAATATTTTGAGGTGACTTACCTCAGGCTTCTTTCCTGTGAACACTTCTTTTGGAGTCTTAAATTCAAGAGCACTATGAGAAAGTCTATTTTGTACATAAACAGCTATCCTGGCTGCTTCATCCCATAGACACATGGGAAGATCTTGATCATGTATCATAGTCTTTATAGCTTCCATGATAGTTCTATTCTTTCTTTCAGCAACCCCATTTTGTTGGGGATTGTAGGGAGTGGTTAATTCCCTCTTGATTCCAGCTTCCTTACAAAAGTCTTCAAAGTCCTTTGAAGTATATTCTCCGCCATTATTTGTTTTGAGAATCTTGATTTTCTTTTCTGAGAGATTTTCTATTAAGGCCTTGAATTCTTTGAATTTTCCAAAGACTTCATTCTTTCCTTTTAGAAAGTATATCCAAGTCTTCCTTGAATAGTCATCAACGAATGTGAGATAGTATTCAAACCCACTTAGGGATGTGGTGGACATTGGTCCACATACATCTGAGTGAATTAACTCTAAAATTTTCTTAGTCTTTGTTTCACTCTTTGGAAAGGGGTTCTTGACATTCTTCCCCTTTTCACATCCTTTGCATGAGCCATTATGATCAATCTTTAAGTCTGGTAGACCTACGACCACCTTACTCACATAGGGTAGGGCCTTATAATTAATGTGGGAGAGCCTTCTATGCCACAGTTCACTGGGGCTAGTGGTTTCATGAACAAGGGAAGCTTCTAGATAACCCTTGAGTTTGTAAAGTCCTCCTTCTTCTTCACCAATAACAATTGCATCATCAATTGATTTTCCTTTGGGCCACATGAGCACTTGTCCATCAATAAATGCAATTCTAAATCCTTTCTTATCTAGTGCTGAGATAGAAAGTAGGTTCTTCTTCAAACCTGGTACATACAAAATTTCTTTCATTTTCAAAGGTGTTCCAGAATCAAGCTTGTAGTTTGTTTCACCAATTCCCTTGATGGGATATTGATAATCATCACCTAAAGATACCTTTTGTGGAGAATACTTTTCTTCAAGTCTTGAGAGAGTTTTCTTTTGGCCTATCATGTGCTTTGAAGCACCACTATTAATGAACCATGTATCTTCTCCAGGAGACACAAATCTAGAGAGTGCAGAAAATAGAACATATTCCTCTACATCTTCTTCTTCATTCCTTCTAGATCTTTTCCTAGGAAGGGGCCTCTCTTCTTCTTCTTCATCTCTTTTGGATCTTTTTCTATGAGGCCTTACTTCCTCCTCTTCTTCTTCTTCACTATCATCTTCTGCAAGATGTGCTTGATGTCTTTTATAATGAATATTTTTCTTCCTCTTTGAAGGACAAAATCTAGCAATGTGACCTTCCTTATGACAATGGAAACATTGGAAAGAAGAGAACTTTCATTTTCCTTTCTTCTGAAATTTTTGAGGAGAATGAGGTTCCTTGTGATTGAACTTCTTAAAGTGAGATTGATTCTTCCTTCTCTTAGTGTCTTTGGCCAAGGCTTGGTCATCTTCTTTGAGAAGGGCTTCTCTGTTGGCTACCCTAGCTTCTTCTTAAACACAGTCCTCCCAAACTACATCAAACTTCATACTTTCCTTTCTGGCACACATAGTTTGTATAAATGACTCCCAAGGTCTAGGGAGACCATTTAGAGAAATCATAACAAGTTCATCTTCATCAAGAGTATCACCAATGGAATCTAGTTTCTCCTTGACTTGGGAGACCCTTGAGAAGTATTCTTGAATGGATTCTCCTTTGTGCATCTTGGTGCTCTTCAATTGAGTTCTTAGCTTCATCTTCCTATTGATGTTCTTTCCTTCATACATTCTTCCTAGAGCATCATACATTTCCTTTGGAGTCTTCTTGGAAGCCACTTGGGGAATCAAGTGGTCTTTAATAGAATTAGCTATGATTCTCTTTTCCCTAATCAAATCCTTCCTATGCTTCTCTTTGGCTTTATCTCCTTTAGGTTCTGCAACTTCATCCTTGATATAATGAACAAGATCATTCTCTTCAAGAATGAGACCAATTATGTATTTCCATGCCCGAAAATTCTCTATACCTTCTAGTTTGTCTTCAAGCTTGGTGCTTGGAGCCATCTTCTCTTGGGGGAGTCCAAGAGATAAGAGATAGAGTAATACTTACCCGAAAACTTTAACTTTTTACTTTTCCGGATCTGCAACAGAATTTTTGGTTTATCGCACTTTTGGTAAAACTAGGGTTTGACTTTCCCGAAGTTCTACCCAACCAAAAACCTCGATCCAAGGCTCAAAAGATAGATCTTTAGAAGAGCTATTCAGCCATGCAACCAGAAACCAAAAATACTAACTTTTGCATAGACCCTAATTTTGGGAGAGAGAGAGAGAAATATAATTCCACCTTGTGAAAGATGTTCTATTCAGGCTAGCTCTGATACCATGTTAAGTTTAAACGAAATAGACTAGCAAGATCACTGAAAGTAACATAATCACAAGATAGACATAGAATTTACCCTTGGAAACCCTCATGGGGTAGAAAACCCAGCAAAGCTTTCCTCAATAAGATGATCAACCAAAATACAAGATATGCTCCAAGACTTGTCCTTCTTCTCTACCTCACATGCAGACCTCCCAGACACAAGTGCGCTACTTTCTGAGTTATGGAAGTGTGTCAAATGAGGAGCTCTCCTCCTCTATTTATACTAGTTCCAGGATGACCAAAAATACCTAATGGGGACGACCTCTTCTAGACAATTCTAATAACCCCTAAAATATAAACCCAGGGCTGACCCCCACATGGTGGGTCTAATAACCCTAGTTCCCACAAACCATCAGAGGAATAAACATCTCCGGATACATAATAGAATCACCTCGGAGGAATGAAATATCTCTGGAATAATAATGTACAAATATAATATTCTTAGAAGTTACAATATTCAACAGACACTACCACGGTGCTATGGGATTGGGTACCTTTAACTGAATTGGTAGAAGATGATCCCATGGAAATCCCAGTCTCCGCTGTAAACATTAACACTCGCAGTAAAGGTACCATTGCAGATCCAGTTCCAAGCTCGACTATTCCCAAGCCTAAAATTTCAAAAGAACTACCTAAAAGACACATAACAGTCATTCCACCACAACCTAAAGATAACCAAACATCGACCAAGCAGCCTATTAGTGACACAGCAGTCCAACAACCAAAGATCACACTGAATAAGATAGACCATCAAACTAAGATTGTAAAAGAATGTGATATGGGATATGACATCATTGAAGATATAATGAAAGTAAAGGCAAATGTTTCAATATTCGATATGTGCAGTTTGCCCCAACAACAAGACAAGTTGTTGCATGTCCTTCAATCCCAGCCTAGCACTCCATTAACAGACACTCAAGAAGACCCTGAAATTAATGAGGCCAGCATCGGTGGGAAATCCAAATCTCAGACATTGCCATTCCTTTTAACTTTTGAAATCTTCAATCACAATGTGCACAATTGTCTGGTAGATTCTGGAGCATCTTCGAATGTCATGCCACTATCTCTTTGTAAAAATATCAACAGTTAACCAATTCCATCTCCTGCCTAGATTATTCAATTAGATAGGACTGCCGTCAAAGTTATCGGGGAAATGAAAGATGTCCTCATTAGGTTGTCGGCTGATTCTAGAGTTTGTCAGTTCATTGATATAATGGTAGTTGACATTCCCAAAGCCTATGGTTTGATCCTAAGTAGGGACTGGTCCACAAAGTTGAATGGTTACTTTGCAATTGATTGGTCCCATATGTGGTTGCCATATCAAAATAGACAGAATTAGATCAAGTTTTTGAGAGAACCACACATGAAACAAAATGTAACTCAACTAGAAGGAAAGAATGAAGCTGTAGCCTTCTCATCCTCAGTTTTGGGAAATTATTTCTTAGAAATTGATCCCGGTAATTAGCAGTCTAAAACTATTAGCCATGAATCAGATGAAGAGTCCGATCTCATTCATTTTTCTTGGACTAATGAGATTGACTGTAATATAGTTAGTTTAGTTGGTGATTTAGATCCTAAAGATACTAACTTAGCTGAATCAAGTGATCTTTTTTGGACATTGTACTTTGATGGTTCTAAAACTTTGGAAGGTTTCGGAGCCGGTTGTGTTCTGATGGATCCAGAAAGAAACAAGTATTTTCTATCCTATAGGTTAGAATTTGATTGTACTAATAACGCTACTGAATATAAGCTTTGGTCCACAGATTGAAGAAAGCTATCGGTTTAAATGTTAAGTACTTGAAGGTGTTTGGCGACTCGGAAATAGTTGTGAGATAGGTAAGAGATACCATTCACTGTCTTTCACCTCATTTGAGGAGTTATCAGGCTGAGCATTTAATTATTCATTTTGATGCTTTCAATATAAAGTATATTCCTAAACTGCAAAATTCTGCAGCTGATTTATTAGCAACATCCGCTTCCAGATTGGTGCCAACTAATAACAAGTGATCAATTGAATTGATTTTCAGGCCTTCTGTCCTTGACAATATCACAAACTTCAAATTTTTCGATGATGATGAACAGATTATCAGTTTTCTAACAAATGAAGGCATATTCCAAAAAGCTGTGATAGATGAAGAAGAACATGATTCTGATTTACAAAAGAAAGATACAGCTAAAGGCAATTTCATCCCCAAAGGGGTGAGGTCGCTTGAAATGTTGTTTGATCTTCAGAGCAAGTTCAAAAGGATAGCAAATACCAAGACCAATATCTCATCAATGTAGCATGAATTAGTTAATCTGGGCACCGAGGCTAAACCAAAGTTTGTTAACCTTGGCAAATGTTGTTCACCGGGAGAAAGAGATAAGTTCATCAAACTGTTTTGACAATATAAGGATGTTTTTGCATTGAATCATGAAGATCTGAAAACATATGACATCCGCATTATTCAGCATGTCATACCAATGAAAGCAGGTGTCAAGCCATTTCAACAGTAATTAAGAAGGATGCATCCTAGTCTTGAACCTTTGATTAAAAAGGAATTGAAGAAGTTACTGGAAGCTAAAATAATCTTTAAAGTCCGACATTCTGAGTGGTTTGCTAACCTAGTTCCCATGAGAAAGAAGTCAGGAGAGATAAGACTATGTGTTGATTTCAAAAATTTAAATAGAGCTTCAGATAAAGACAACTATCCAGTCGCTTCAATGGAACAAATTCTCCAGATGGTGTCAGGATCTGAACTATTCTCCCTTCTTTATGGTTTCTCTGGTACAATCAAGTATTGGTAGCTGAAGAAGACCATCTTAAGACTACTTTCTGCACTAAGTGGGGAACGTTCGCATACCGAAGAATGCCATTTGTCCTGATAAACACAGGAGCTACATTCCAACTAGCAATGGACATCGCCTTAAGAGGATTGGGAGGTCACTATGTTGTTGTCTATCTAGATGATGTGACCATTTTTTCAAAAAAGAGAGAAGACCATGTTGTTCATTTGAAGCATATTTTTGATCGTTGCCATAAATATGGTATCTCTTTAAATCCCATGAAGAGTGTGTTTGTTGTTCCCAAAGGTAAACTACTAGGCCATATCATTTCCAAAAGAGGAGTATCAATAGATCAAGAAAGAGTACAAGCTATCAATAAAATTTCAATGCCTCATAACAAGAAATCCATGCAGTCATTTATGGGCAATATCAATTTTGTCCGAAGGTTTGTTCCATATTTCGTGCAAATTGTTAAACCTTTACAACAAATGGTCAAGCAAAGCATAAATTTCAAGTGGACAGACTTAGAAAAGGATGCATTCAGAGACATTAAGGCAGCCATAGCTAAGGATCCTTCCTTAAGAAGCCGAGATTTCGACAAAGATTTTATCTTATATACCCACTCACTTGCAGCGGTACTCACACAAAAGGTAGAGTTAGGAGACGAATATCCAATCTTGTTTATGAGCACTAGTCTGCAAGGTGCTAAACTGAGCTATGCTGTGGTCGACAAACATGCGTATGTTGTCTTCAAAGCAGTCAAACAGTTCAGACCATATATTCTTAAGAGCAGAACTAAAGTTATAGTTCCTCACCTAGCGGTTAGATCTCTTTTCGTTCAAAAAGAATTGGGAGAAACAAGGGGAAACTGGGTCACGGCTCTTCAAGAATATGATTTAGAATTTAAACCAGCTACCATCATTAAGGGACAAGGCCTGTGTAGATTGCTTACAGAGCATCCAATTGATGAAGAGCAACATTGGAAGAATGAAGCCGAGCTGAATTCAGTTGAGGTCTATCCCATTTTGATAGCTCCTAAATCGTGGTACAAAGATCTAGTGCATTATTTGTAGCAAGGATATATACCAGAGCATTGGAGTTCTAAGCAAAGAAGGGCACTCCATTTGAAATCAACAGCTTATCAAATTATTGATGGTATACTTTTCAGAAAAAATTACAATGGAATTTTTCTCAGATGTTTAGAGAAAGAAGATGCAAGTAAAGTTGTCAAAGGATTACATGATGGTCCTGCTGGTGGACATTATTCAGGAGAAACGATAGCTCAAAAAATGCTCAAAGTTGGTTATTATTGGCCCACTTTATTTCGAGACACCCATGCATATGTACAGAACTGTGATATATGCTAAAGAAGTGTTGGGAAATTACCTAAGGCAGCAGGACCTTTGCAGTCGATTATTATCTCAAAACCTTTCGAACAATGAGGTATAGATGTCATTGGAGAGATAAATCCAAATTCTTCTCTTCAACATCGATACATCCTCACAGCTACAGACTACTTCACCAGATGGATGGAGGCTGTCCCATTACGCAAGATCAACGAAGATACAGTCATCAGTTTCTTGAAAGAGAACATCATAACCAGGTTTGGGGTTCCAATTTCCCTAGTATTTGATAATGCCACCTATTTATCATCTTTTAAAATAAATGAATTTTTTTATGAATGGGGAATTAAACTGCATTATTCAGCCAATTATTACCCTCAAAGAAATGGATTAGCTGAATCTTCAAACAAAAATCTCATCTGAATTCTCAAGAATACTGTGATAGAAAATGAGTGAAGTTGGCATATAGCTCTCCCAAACGCCTTATGGGTAGATAGGGTGACTCCAAAGAATGCATTAGGGGTTTCCCCTTACACTCTCGTCTATGGAAAGGAAGCCATTCTCCCTCCCAATATCTTGCTTCCATCCTTATAGTTGTCCCAAGCCTCTCAAGGGTCTGGTAGTCAAGTCTTACAATCTAGGATCAATACTTTGCTTCAACTTGAAGAAGCCCGTCACAAAGCTAAAGACTGATTTCATCATCACCAAGATATAGTAAAAACATGGTTCGATAAAAGGAAATCTGGTAAAAGAATTTTTTAAGTAGGGGATTCAGTCCTGAAATGGGACCATAATCATGAGGGTAAGGGGATGCACACGAAATTCCAACACTTATGTGTTAAATTTTGAGCATTAATTCACAATACTCTAGGATCTTCACTGAGAGAATAACATATACAGTATATCAATGCATGACAATCACAATAAGCATGACAAGCATCACAAGAATCAAAAGCATGAGAGACAAGAGACACAAAGTTTCCGTGGGGAAAACCCTAAGGTAAAAAACCCCACAACTTCCTTAGAGATAGAGAGAGAAATGTATCAACCAAAGTACAACAAAAATACACTGAGATAGTATCCTAGTAGCAAATGATCCTCCTCCTCACTAGTGCGCCAATTTCTGAGTGAGAGAGATATGACTTTCCGAATGATCTAAATAGAGATCACCTGATCTCTATTTATACTAACCTATTTTCCCAGTGACCTTATGGGGCCGACTTGTCTAGATAGGTACATCCACATTACAATATATATATTTCAGGGCTAACCCCACACATGGTGGTCTAATAACCCATCGGCAAGTACACACACTTGCGACACTTGTCAATCCACATGATGACACTTCCTTATAGAGGAATAACACATCTCTAATAAAGGTACAATAAATATATATGAAATACATTCTGCAGTTACATATACATCAACACTCCCTCTTAACTAGGAAGGTATTTCTTGACACAGATCTGCTAGACAAGTGTTCTTCTTGGGATCATCGTCATCGATGCATCGTCATCGTCATCATCACTGCTACTGCTATCTCAACCAATATTTGACTCTACTCATCATAGGAAGTTCTACAGAGCCAGTCCTTTTTCATACTGGATGTAGGCCCACCACCTTCAGGTTTTCTTCATCACTGGCCATACTGTGGAATCCTCAGGACTTATTACGTGCATCACAAAACCTCAAAAGAGCATCCCAGGCTATTATGAGCACACGGATCTACCTATAGGATCTCCCAGGGCCATATTATATGTTACCTCACCACAAAACCTCGCAAGAGCATCCTAGGCTATTACAAGCACACAGCTCTACCTATAGGATCTCCCAGGGACAGACTATGTGTGGTCACCACAAAACCTTGCAAGAGCATCCCAGGCTGTTACGAGCACACATATCTACCTATAGGATCTCCCAGGGACAGATTATATGTGGTCATGGAAAAACCTCGCAAGAGCATCCCAGGACTTATTACGGGCACACATCCCAACTTATCGGATCTCCCATGGACATATTATATGCCATAGGAAAAAACCTCAAAAGAGCATCCGCTAGATATCCCAATACCAGATTATATGCCATAGGAAAAACCTCGAAAGACTATCTGCAGATCTCCCAGGGCCAAATTATATGTCCTCCCAGAGCAAAACCTCAAAAGAGCATTTGCCAGATATCCCAGGGCCAAATTATATGCCATAGGCAAAACCTCGAAAGACCATCTACAAATCTCCCAGGGCCAAATTATATGCTCATTTGCACAACCTGATCCACGGCCATAGAGTATCAACTTGCTACTCACCATACGTCATCCTGATGTACACATGATCATCCTGATCATCATCACTGCAACGTCCTACTGCATGTCATCTGGAGCAACATCCTGAAGCTCATCATCCATGATCATCCTGATCATACAATGCATCTACTTGATGCATACCAAGTATCTACCTAATACATATCATCATACGTGATCCACCTGATACAAATACAAATACATGATACATATCACCATACATGATCCACCTGATCATACAATATATCCACCTGATACAAATACAGATACATGGTCCAAGCATCCAACATGATGCATATAGAAAAATACATACACATGATCCAACCGATCATATCCAGCATCCAACATGATGCGTACATACATATAAATGATCCAACTGATCATATCCAGCATCCAACATGATGCGTACATACATATATAAATGATCCAACTAATCATATCCAGCATCCAACATGATGCATACATACATACATCAAAATGATCCAACTGATCATACAAAGCAGAAACCATAACATCATCCCGATGGTCATCATCTAGTGCTTACATCCACAGCCATGTGAAGGATCCTCCTTCCAACATGCTTGGAATGGCTTCAGCAAATGTGTCCATCACTTCTTCCTTGAAGTGTCATCAATCTGAAGAACACCAAGCCTCTCTCTGAAGTACTCGAAATTCACCCTAGCTAGTGGCTTCGTTAGCATATCTGCAATCTACTCGTCCGTCGCAACATACAGGAGCTTCACAGCTCCTCTCTGCACCATATCCCTAATATAGTGATATTTGATATCTATGTGTTTTGACCTATCATGAAACACTGGGTTCTCGGATAGCTTCACACAACTCTGGTTATCACAAAAGATACCAGTAGCATCCAATGGGAGATCAAATAATTCATACACTAGCTTCCGTAGCCATACAGCCTTACAACTAGCTGAATAGGCTACAACATACTCTGCCTCAGCTGTACTCAGTGCTACGCAGGACTGCTTCCTGCTAAACCAAGAGATCAGACCTGATCCCATAGTGAAGCAGCACCCAGATGTGCTCTTCCTATCTGCAGAACTGCCATCCCAATCTAAATCGACATAACCCTGCAGGTTAAACTTTTGATTCGTATCATACTTGAGCCCATAATCCACTGTACCCTTTAGGTACCTCAGAACATGCTTTACAGCAACTAGGTGAACACTCCTCGGATCTGTCAAGAACTGACTCAATGTGTTCACGGCAAAGCAAATATCTGGTCTCGTGTTCGTCAGGTACATCAAGGACCCAATCATCTGATGATACATAGAGACATCAACTGGCTCAGATGAAGCATCACATAGAAGCTTCAAATTCGATGCCATAGGTGTGGCCATCGCCTTGCAATCCATCATCCCGAATCTCTTCAGGATATTTACTGTGTACTTCCCTTGACCAAAGAAGATCCCACCTGCACTCTGCCACACCTCCATACCTAGGAAATAATGCATCATTCCCAAATCTTTCATATCAAACTTGGCAGCAAGATTCCTCTTAGTATCTGCAATCAATCTGTCATCTCCTGTTACAAATAAGTCATCCACATACAGGAGTAGAATCAAAGGATTCCCTTCCTCAACCTTGTAGTAAAGGTTGGAATCCGCTTTACTCTTGGTAAAGCCCAAGCTAGATAGGAAACTGTCCATCCTACCATACCAGGTTCTGGGAGCTTGTTTCAAGCCATACAAGGCTTTCTTCAATCTACACACATATGACTCCCTATCATGTATTTCAAAACCGAGTGGCTGCTCCACATATACTTCCTCTTCAACTACACCATTCAAGAAAGCAGTCTTGACATCCATCTGGTGTATTTTCCATTTCATTGCTGCAGCCAGGGAAAGTACTTTTCTGATGGAAGTATACCTGGCTACAGGTGCAAAAGTTTCTTCATAATCTATTCCCTCTTTCTGAGAGAAGCCACGAGCTATGAATCTTGCCTTGTATTTCTCTACACTGCCATCTGCAGCATGCTTGATTTTGTATATCCATTTGGAAGTCACAACAGACTTCTCTTTAGGTCTTGGGACAACATCCCAAACATCATTCTTCATTATTGATTGGTATTCCTCAACCATGGCATCCTTCCATTCTTTCTTTTCTGTTGCTTCTTCATAACTGGAAGGCTCTTTGTTCATAATGTCGCAGAGTAAAGCAACATAGCTAGTATGTGATCTGGTTCTCTTCTTTGCTCTATGTTCTTCTTCTGGAATGCCAAATCTTTCTACATCTTGAATGAGCTCTCTAGCCCATGCAGGTTTCCTCTCATGAGAGTTATCCTGACAAGGTGAATCTACAGGTTCTTGTGGATCTTCAAACTCACAAAAAACTTCTGGAACTACTTCAGTCATGGTAGTGTCTTGAAATCTAGTTTCCTTAGGTTCTTCATAAACTTCGACAAGTGCCTTCCTTGATTTGATGAATGCTGAGTTTTCATCAAATGTTACATCCCTACTGACATCAATCTTCTTGAACCCTAGAAAGTATATTCTGTAAGCCTTCAAGCTTTCACTGTAACCCACAAAGATACCCTTCTTTCCTGAAGGATCTAGTTTAGTCCTCTTTTCCTTTGGGACATGAGTGTATACTGGACAACCAAATATTCTGAGATGGATGACTTCAGGATTCTTACCAGAAAAGACCTCTTCTTGTGTCTTGTTATCCAATATCTTGTGGGGTGTTCTGTTCTGCACATATACAGCTGTTCTAGCTGCTTCTACCCATAGATGCATACGTAGATCCTGGTCATGCAGCATTGCCCTTGCTACTTCCATGATAGTTCTATTCTTCCTTTCTGCAACTCCATTTTGTTGAGGATTATAAGGAGCAGTCAACTCCCTCTTAATCCCTGAATCACTACAAAGCTTCTTGAAGTCACCTAAGGTGAATTCTCCACCATTGTCGGATCTAAATGTTTTGATCTCTTGTCAGTTTGATTCTCCATCAAGGTTTTGAATTCCTTGAAGTTATCAAACACCTCATCTTTGTTCTTCAAGAAGTATACCCAAGTCTTCCTGGAGAAGTCATCAATAAATGATACAAAGTAAACATACCCACTAAGAGAACTAGATGACAGAGGACCACATATATCTGAGTGGATGATTTCCAGGATATCTTTGGCCTTGCTTTCACTGCTTGGGAAAGCCTTCTTAATGTTCTTACCTTTTGCACATCCTTTGCAAACACCTTTGTGTTTGGTCTTGATTTCAGGAAGACCTTCTACATCCTTTCTTGCAATTGAAAGTGCCCTATAGTGCATATGAGCAAGTCTTCTATGCCAAAGTTCACTTGGCTCCATGGATTCATGCACCATGGCATGTTCAGGTTGTCCCTTCAATTTATACAAACCTCCCTCTTACTCTCCAATCACTACTGCATCATCTATGGTCTTTCCCTTTGGCCACATTAGGACTTGGCCATCCACAAATGCAACCCTCATACCTTTTGCATCCAATGCAGAGATGGAGAGTAAGTTCTTCTTGAGCCCAGGTACATAAAGGACTTCTTTCATCTTCAAAGATTTTCTAGAATCTAGGTTGTAGGAGGCTTCACCACTTCCTTTGATTGGGTATTGATAATCATCCCCAAGTTTCACCTTATGGGGTGATTCATGTTCAGATAGATTCACAAGAGATTCCTTAAACCCAGTCATGTGTTTGGAAGCCCCACTATCAATCAACCAATCATTACAACCATGGGAGATAGTACCTGTGAGAGCAGATGTTAGAACATACTCTTCTTCACTTGATGAGTCATCATCACTTTCTTCCCTAGTCTTCTTCTTTGGAGGTTCATCATCCTTGGTAGCATGAGCATGGAACTTTCTTTTGCTACCCTTCTTCTTCTTGCTGAAGTTGTTGTTATTATCCCTTTTGTTCTTGGGAGAATCTGAAGCAAAGTGACCCTTCTAATTGCATGTGAAGCATCTTAGATCCTTCTTATTCTTTTGATAGGATCTTTTGTAGCGAGAGTGCTCCTTCTTGGGCTTGCTTCTTTTGGTGTGAGTTGCGAGAGCTTGATCTTCACCTCACATCTTTTCCTCACAAGCTACAAGTCTAGCTTCTTCTTGAGAGCATTCCTCCCATAGTTTACTGAAAGAGATCAATTTCTTTCTTGCACAGATTCCTTGAATAAAGGAGTCCCATGACCTAGGTAGGCCATTCAGAGTGGTCATAACAACTTCACCATTGTCCACTACTTCATCCATAGCTTTAAGTTGCTCCTTGATCTGAGAGACCTTGGAAAAGTAAGATTGAATGGTTTCTCCATTCAACATCTTGACCCCTTTCAATTGATTCTGCAGAGTCATCTTCCGATTTATGTTCTTCCGTTCAAATAGCTTGGTCAAAGAGTCAAACATCTCCTTGGGTGTCTTTAGAGAAGACACATGGGGTATGAGATGGTCTTTGATAGAATTAGCAATGATTCTCTTTGCCTTGACCAAGTTATTCTTATGCAATACCTTGGCCTCTTCATCCTTTGGGATAGGGATGTCTTCTTTTATATATGAGTCCAACTCATTCTCTTCCAGGATTAACCCAATCCTATACTTCCAAGATCAGAAGTTACCAGCCCCTTCAAGCTTATCCTAAGCTTAGTGTGGTGAGACATATTAAAGAGTACTTCAAATGGAAATAGAAAAGATTTAGGTCTTACCACTTGAAATGCTGAAAACTAGATCTGGTCCCGGATTAGGGTTTGTCGAAAAAACCCTAAAAATTCAAAATGTGAATTTCAAATTTCTAAAAGTATAGAAAGATGCACCTTGATGAGCTGATCAGCCTGGTGCATTCAGAATTTGAGATCAGCAAAGTTTTACCCTTCAGATTTGTCTTTTTGTCCTCTTGGGTTCACTTGGGAGAGCCCTAAATTAGGGTTTGAGTTTCCTGGAGATCTACCCAACCAAAAATCTCGATCCAAAGCTCTAAACTTTGATTTTTGCAAGGAACTTCCAGCTGTGTCTTCAGATTCCAGAAATTCCTATTTTTGTGGAAACCCTAATTTTTAGGGCCAAATCTGAAAATGCTCAGAATTGAATTCTGATTGGACAGATAGATTCTCCTTGATGAGTAGAGTCAATCTACTATACTGATTTTCCAAAAACTGTGGAAAGAAACCCAATAAACAAGAAACACAAGTTTTCGTCCCTGCAAAATGTCTTCTTCTCAGGTTAGCTCTGATACCATGTTAAATTTTGAGCATTAATTCACAATACTCTAGGATCTTCACTGAGAGAATAACATATATGGTATATCAATGCATGGCAATCACAATAAGCATGACAAGCATCACAAGAATCAAAAGCATGAGAGACAAGAGACACAGAGTTTCCGTGGGGAAAACCCTAAGGTAAAAAACCCCACAACTTCCTTAGAGATAGAGAGAGCAATGGCTCAACCAAAGTACAACCAAAATACACTGAGATAGTCTCCTAGTAGCAGATGATCCTCCTCCTCACTAGTGCACCACTTTCTGAGTGAGAGAGATATGACTTTCCGAATGATCTAAATAGAGATCACCTCATCTCTATTTATACTAACCTGTTTGCCCAGTGACCTTATGGGGCCGACTTGTCTAGCTAGGTACATCCACATTATAATATATATATTTCAGGGCCGACCCCACACATGGTGGTCTAATAACCCATCGGCAAGTACACACACTTGCGACGCTTGTCAATCCACAAGACGACACTTCCTTATAGAGGAATAACACATCTATAATAAGGGTACAATAAATATATATGAAATACATAGATGAAATACATTCTGCAGTTACATATACATCAACATTATGGATAGGCCCTTACCAAATTTCTGCAAAGCTTGGCCCATCCACTTACAAGCTAATAGACCTCCGGGGAGAGGAAGTGACCCTCGCTCTCAATGGCCTCGCCTTGAAACAATACTTTGCATAGTCTCAATGAGACTTTCTGTACATAAATAAAGCTTTTCTTTTCTTTTACTTCAATCTTTGTTTCCTGTGCTTCAACTAGATTGCCTTTTTCTCTTAGCTTTTGAACTTTTTGTACAAATTTGTCTCCCCGAGTCACCTGCAATTGGGCCTCTCATGAAGGCAGATCTCGCAAGAGAATTGCACAACTCATGAAGCTAGAAATGTATCTTGGAAAGAAAGTTTACCCATGCATTTGGGGCTTTGCTAATCATTCTCTAGAATGAAGAGATCCTGTTCTATTGGTCACACTAACCCTTGTTTAAATAGCAGAGATCTATGATTATCTTTATCGCTATCTTCGGGCTCCATCCACCATCACACTTAAAATCATCTAAAGAAGATCGTTGTGGTTGGACCCATGGAAGAGTAGTGCATCTCGAAGGCATAGGGTATTGAAATGACTCCATGCTGCAAATATAAACCCAAAAGGGCTTATCATCAAGGGTCTATTTTCCAGAGATTCTCGCCTCAATCAAAGCATGGCTGAGATAAAAGCAAAACATAAAGGTCAAGAAAGCTGTCCAAAATACTCAGCTCAAGCTAGGCTCCTCTCCATCCATGAGGCTTGATAAAACAATAAAATCTCTCACTCACACAAAAGGAAATTATGGATTGAGGAGCCAAAATCAAAGACCGTATTTTAAAGAAAATATTTCTGGAAGGCTCAAATAGCAAAGCTGTCAAATGTATGATCATCTAAACGGATGCAGGTGGCATGGGAATGAGGAACAAGAGCAATGGTATCTATGAGATGTTGTTGCAAAATCCTGTGGAGTCCAGTAGCAGTGGTCATCTGAAAGATGAATCTTCTAAAATGAACCCCATATGTTGGCCCTTGGAAAGTTTTAAAGATGTCTTCATCAAAGCTCCCTTCTCCCAATGACCAATGGATAAAGTGACTTCTTCCTTTGCTGAGATTCGAACGCTTAAGTTGACTGCTGCACATAGGGTGAACAACTTTTAAGAGGAGTTCTTCCGATAAACGAGATAGTTTTTAGAGATCTGTGTTTGCCAACGATTCACCAATTATCGTTGCTGCAACATCCTTCCCCAAAATTTTGAAGTTATTTGGGGCCCCTCCTTTTAACACTTTTGTAGCAAGCTTTTACTTCATCTTTTGGGTTTTTTCTCTAACTAGGCAGAATGTCATCACCTGCTTCCAAAAGAGTTTTCTCATTTTGTCTAAGGCAAAGTCATCCTGTTCCTTTAGTGCAGATTTTGGTCTTAACTCCCCGCCATAGCACAAGTTTTAGCCTTAAGTCCTCCACCGCTTTGATGTGCTTCTAACCATAAGTTCCTCGCTCGGTGCAGACTTTAGCTCTAACTCAGCCGCCCTTTTGACAAGTCCCAAGTCTTTTATCTGGCACGCATGTTTAGCAATAAGCCGACCACTGTTAGCACAAGAGATAATTTTTCTCGATCGCCGAAGGAACAGGAATTACCATTATACTCCCTGCCTTGGAGCTGCGCTTCCCCTCCCTGGAAGAATTAAAAGTTGGCGCGTTCCTCCCCAGTGCATACCATGATGATAGAGTCGACGCCACAAACGTAGGAGGTGCGCTTATCCTTCCCGTCTGCAAATCTGCGTTTCGTCTTTCACGATAACTTATGTGTGGCACAGTTTTATGAGCACAACCCTAATGCCAAGGATCTTCACTTGAGCACAAGGTTTATTTTTGAACATGCGCTTACCACATAGAGCAAAACATTATGCTCTCCACTTGGCACGAAAGTTAAATTGATACTCGGTGCGAAAAAATATCCTTGATCCCTATGCACTGGCGGAGTTGGTAGGACCTTTAATGAGGCCATGTGCCACTCTTAATGACAGATTTCTCAAGCCCCGTGCTCATAACCTTGCCAACTTTAGATGTACGTGACCATTTAACTCTTCCCCTATTTAATGCATACAATGGCGTTTTGGGTTTCATTTAGTCATTTGCACTCGGAGCGCTCGCCATTCATGTCAAAGTTCGAGACTACCATTCACTGCAAATGGTTGAGGTCTCAGAATGCTCGCCATACTGTCAGATAGGCTCTTTCCCAATCCTGCTCTTGGATTAGTAGGTTTCAAAAAAGCAAAAAATCACCCATGCACAGTTTGAGTGGCTCAACGGCCTTCGTTTTACTTTGCATAAAAGCTAGAGAGGGCATAGGATAGTTACTGTTCTTCTCCCAATCAAGATACGAGGCCACCACTTTTGGACCAGGGCAGAGACGGCCCCATCTCATCGGCACACAAGTCTTTCCCCTCTGTCACGTTTTCTTCTTCCCTAGTTTTCCTCGTAGAGCTTTCGTTTGCCAAGAAAAACCCGTGTCTCCCCACAACCGCATTTGAAAGTTTCTTATATGTTTTTCTTGGTTGCGTGATAGTTTGTTTATGTTTAAGCTCTTCTTTCATGAGTGGAGTCTCATTTTTCTTAAAGTATGAAGTGCTTACCCTACTATGGCGATGAGGTCAAATCTCCCCAGCGGAATATTAGCGGCCATAGAGTTTTTTCGCTCAAACCCATAGAAGCCGCAGCATCCCAAGGCCTTGTTTGCAAAACTCCCTGCCAAGCATCTTCTGCCCGTAAGGCCCGATCCTTCTCACTCCTTACAGCTAAAGTTTCATGCTATAAGCACCGAGATATCCTGCTCAACCAAAAGCGAGGTTTATTCATGCCGAGGTTGCATAAAACCCATATCACTCGGCCGAAGCTGCCACGGGGATGTGTTAAATCAGCCCATCAAGCCCATTTAGAAGCTTGAAACCAAGCCCGATCCTTAACCAATAGAATCCTGCAGCTACGGAATTTTTCCGTCTTTAACGTAACCTCAACTATCAGATGCCAACACATGAAATGTTTAAACATTGATGCATAGACAATATCCCGTGCATTATGTTAAGCACTAAAAAAAAAGGAAAAAAAAGGTTAGGATAGCGCATGCACAATTATTTGAGCTAGCGCATGAATGTTTTTAGCTTTGGCGCGTGGACAAAATTAAGGCACTGGCACGTGAAATATTTTAGGTATCAGCACAGAGAATGCATTATCACTTGGCACCCAAATAATCTTAGGCACCGGCGCGCATGGAACGTTTAAATCTTAGCGCATAAATTCCCGCTTATATCCCAGCGCTCATTAGATCACTAATCTTAGCGCGAGTAGAATCTTAAGCATGGCGCAAAATGCCATTTAGGCGCCAGCGCAGAAATATTCATCAGACTTGCACAAGTGTGTGTAATAATTCAAGGGGTACCTGCAAGTTGAAAATGAATGGCGCAGACCCAAAAGTGATCTTGCCCATTGTCGTGATGTTTGTCTTTGTTTTTAACATGAAGGGACATTGTTGAATTAAGCTTAAACATGAAATGAATATAATTATGATTGTTTAAGACAACCTCTATTTTGTGAAAATGTTTTATTTTGGCTTTGCCATAGAGTGTTGCTAATGCTTGGAACAGTGGTCTAACTAAAGTCTTTGTGATATTTCCTTGCTCACCACAGGATTACCATGCATAGGAAGTCAACAAAGAAGAAAGCAACGCAGAATGTAATCTCGGACTCAGAGGTTGAAATTCTGTTGGATACTTCTCTCGTCACGATGTTTGCTAACACACAAGCTACCACTGGTGTTTCCCATGGGATCTTCACTCCTAAATTTCAATGGGGTGATCTATATAGATTCATCATGGCTCAAGATAGTTCAACAGCCTCTATAGATGATGCTCTAGTGTATGCCAACATCAGAAGGTCCTGTTTGCATAAGGAAACAACTCAGTTGGAGCTGTTCCCTTGTTCTGAAGTTGTTGGATGGCTAATTCCTAACATCCAGACCGACACAAGGCTCATGACTGATAAAAATGGGTTGAGCCTAGCATCTTTCACTCCCGAGCATGTTACTGCTGCCTATAGATTGCCTTCACCCAAGGCTTCCTTAGACAATGATTGGATAGAAAATCATTAGATGGACCCACTAGAATCTGCCCGTAAGATGACGATAAATGACAAGCAGATTAGGAGGAGGAAGAATAATGAATATGAAAGCAACCTCCTGAAGACCCCTTACAGACTCATCGTCCTGATGTTGAGTCGGCTCTTCGGGATGCCTAATGGAAATGTGTTTAAAATCGGATGGGTGCTAGTGATGTTTCATATATCCACGAAAGGCACCATCTTCAACTGCGCTAAAATAATTTCAGATAGCCTAGCCTCACAATTAACAGCAACCCAAGGAGGACTGACCCAAAAGAAGGCAAATTTCTTCATTTCTTCATACCTGATTGGCTGCCTATTAAGCAAGCAGTCATTCTCGGATTTGGGTTGCTCATGGAACCCAAATGAAACAGCTCTCTTCATAGCTTATCAATGTACATGGGAAAGTAAATACGTAAACCACTACAAGATGGTTTGCGAGAGGTTTATCATGCCATTGTACCAGCTTATCTTCATACAAGAGCCAGATTGTATGTCAGAGAATGCAATGCCTATCATTGAACAATTTGGGAACTATTATCACAATGCAGAAGGCACATACATCAGGATGAGTGGAGGAACTCATGAGCCATTTATGTTCCCTTGGTATGTTACAGACTTTGTAATTCATAAGGAGTCCATGAGACAACTCTTCGGCACCGGTGCCATAAGCAAGTTCTTAATAGACCGGAGGAAGGGCATGTATCCTCCCATGCCATTTACCATAGGAGCTTACAGCCTCCCAAGAGAAAGAGATGGAGAAAATTACGCTCAAGGCCTAGAAGTTTTCCATTTCGGCTCAGTCCCTTTCAGAAGGCATGACCCCAACGGTGCGGTAAGCAGGCATTGTCTTGACCTCAAGATCTCCTTTGAATACGCTCATGCGGTAGACCGAGAAGAAGAATTCTTCAAGAGTGCCCACAACCTAACTGAGTTAGGAAAGCATTACAATACGAATGTTGTGAAAGATCCAAGCCCCAAACCTGTCGGTTTAATCCGAAAAAAGCGGGAGGCATTGGCCTCACAATCAGGGGATCCATCAGAATTGGAGTAGGACAGAGTGCTCCAAGAGAAAACGCTCAAGTTGGAGCAGGATAGAGTGCAGTAGGACCAAGAACAAGCAAGGATTCAAGGTGAGCTAGCTACCAAGCTTCAGCAAGAGGAGATTGCAAGGAAGCAACAGGAGCAAGCCTCTCAGTTGGAATAGCAAGAAGAGGCTGCCAGGATCCAAAAAGAAGGAGAAGATCAACTATCCTAAGAGCAAGCTTCCAAGCAGCAGCATGAGGAAGAGCAAAGCCCCTTGGATGAAGGAGCTAATGGATTTTAGACATAGCAAGAAAAGTCAGTAGAAGAGAAGGATAAAGAGCAGATAGAGAAGTCTCCTGAGCCAGAACCATCTTCTCCAATAGATATGGAGGTGGACCCACCATTGGTATACACCCCAAAGGGGACTCAGGAAGAAGGTCCCTATTCAAGGAGCTTAGCGTTGACCCCATATAACCCCAAGAAGTAGCACAAAGTAGCAAACCTGGATACCGTTTATTTCCATGAGCGGAAAAGGGCCATTATTGATAGGAGGGTACAGAAAATGCAGGGCATGACAAAGAATGTTGAAACCGAGGAGGATGGATATGAGCTATGGATAACAGAGAAAACATTGGTCCAAAGAACTGATGCCCACCCCACATTTCAAGCCCAATGCACTATGGCATCAGCTAAGGCAACTAAAGCCAATATTGATTTTTTGAAAGAAAAGATAAAGCATTACAGAGAGCAATGCTTTAAGATCAAAGATGATAGAAAGAGGGAGGTGTTGGAAGCCAACAAACTTAAGGAAAAATACAATGAGTTGTTAGGAGAGCATCTGGTGCTCAATTCAAGAGTTTTCCAGCTCGAGAATGAGAAGAACTCCTTAGAAATGTAGTTGGCTATCTCTGAAGGTGAACTGGAGAATTTGAAGGCTTGGATAATAGAGTTGGAGGAACTCGAAGCAAGCAGAGCTCAGCAAATTCAGCTCCGCCAGCATGAATATGAGGGGCTAATTCAAGAAAAGGAACAACTAGCAAGACAGCTCAAAGAGGTAGCGGATGACCAGCAAAATTTGTCCACATTTCACAAACAAGCATGTGATATGCGGATTAAAATCCATCAGCTGCTAGTACTGATCTCGAAAGAGATTTGGAGCATGAAAGAGATGATCAATAAAGTGACAACAATTGAAACCAAAGCCTTAAAAACTCGAGAAAAGTTTGCAAATCATGTAGAGGAACTGAAACAGCAATTTGAGTGGAAAAAGCAAAAATATCAACTCCCTTCACACTTGCGCGCCCCTACAGTGGATGAATAGGACATGGATATAGGAATTCTTGAATTCGCCAAATATTGCGGCACCAAGCTAAGTTTTGAAATCAAAAGGACGGTCCACAAGTGTTGTTCGATCCACTCCACGCTCAAGGAATCGCTCAGCAAGTGTCATCTGGTTCTCCCTACTTCCATTTATGATTTCCCAAAACAAGAAGACCGATTGTTCAAGTTGCAGAACGAGCTGGACGAAGACTTGGCCTATATCAAGAAGATAGAAGTATTGACTCAGGATGAATTTCAACAGTTCATTTGCTAGCCTGCAATACATATTTACTTCCTAGAAGCAATGGAAAAAGAGGCCACAGAGGGAAAAGCACTGATCAAATTGGACCTTCGTAAGCATGAAATAGCGTCCTAGGCAACAGTGTCTTCTCATTGCAAGCTCATCGTAAAGAATATCAACGAATGGACTTCATACATTCAAAGTATAGATGGCCCAGTAATTTCAAGTGAGCCGGCTGGTGGAGGCTTGTCTTCAAGTCAACAGGCAGAAGCCCCAGCAGAATAGACAAATCATTCTTATTTTGTTTTAATCAAGTGGAAAAGCTGAAATTCTACCTTTGTATAATTGCTTGAAAAGGACAGCTGGTCCCTAGGTTTGTCCTATTTGTAAAACCTTCCACGTATTCATAGCTTTGTAAGGATACGATGAAAGCCAATGAAGGAAGTTATAGAATTAGGTTACACTTGTCAGCCCAAAGGGCACTTTGTAAAGTTATAAATAGAAGGTTAGAAGGAATAGAGAAGGACATTTTTGCAGGGAAAAGAAGCTTCTTAGCTTGTACGAACTATTTTGTAATTAGCTCCAAGAAAGCGATTTTACCTGATAAAGAGCCTGAGGGAGACATTTGTTTTGCTTGGAAATGTGGACTCGATGCATGGTGGATTATTCTTATGACATTCTGACACTGCTATGAGATCTTTCTTTGTTGCTCTGAATTGTTTCTGTGTGATGAACGATCTCATTATTTTATGTGCAATGATGTTTTCTTAAATGAGTAATGGAATGCTTTTATATGGATTAAAGCTATCTTTAATATCTTTAACCTTCTGCTGAAAATGTTTCTTTATGATTTAAATGGCTATCCATGCAATCTTTAGATATTTCTTTCAGCACATTGCTCATATTTACAGTTTGCTCCTTGCAAGGATAGATTAGATTTATTTCAGTCTTAGATACAGATTTATTTCAAGCTCTGCATTTAGATTAAATTAGCTTAGGCACTTGCACATCATTTTACTAATAAAATAAAAAAGAATGGTGGATCGGGCCATAACTGGTGTAAAAGAAACAAATCTCCAAATCTAACGGTAGCCAGAACCCCTAACAGGATGGATTCCCCATACCAAACAATGGACAATCTAATTGGGATAGTTTACTAGGGAGAATCCCTTTCTACTTGATGCTGCGATCTTCAAGGCATCAATAGTGTGTAAACTTAAACACAACACTTACAACAAAATGAAAGTATTACTCGTATACCTTTGGTTTTAAATCAGGCGATAATGTAATAACATACCTTTGCCGTGGTATTTCATAACTTTACCCTCTAATTTATCTCTTGCAATCTTTGAAGGCCAACTCGGATAAGTTTTTTTTTTCCCCGTCCATCATTGCCAGGCATCCAAAACAAAAATCGATCGGTTAGCATAAAGATCTTCTTAGTTTCCTACTACATGTTGAGCCCAATTAGGCTCGAGTGCTGTAACTCCAGCTCTAATACCATATGTAACATCTCCATTATAAAGAATATCAGTATTTTGGTGAAGCTCAAAATCCTTTTTGAATTTTCCATTAAAGGTCTATGCAATAAAATTATTGTACTAAGTAAAACAACTAACATGCATCTAATCATTTATTCTCATCATTCTTATCAAACTTGAATGTTTGTACAAGGGTCTTTAATCAATACTTTCAAGACAAATTTACCGAGTCATTGTATTAGCAGGATTAGTAGATATTCACAAACATCTTCTTAATTTTATAGGTTATGATCAACTATTTTTCTTATCGTTACTCATGCAAGATTTTAATCCAAATCATTTTCCACAACGTCATTTACCTATAATGTCTACACAACCCTTTTCTACTTGCCAAGGACTATATATATATATGACAACATAATAATTTTTATTTGTCAAATGATACTGAAATTTTCCTCAACTAGCAAGCATAACTTATATGAATCCAACATTTAACTTAACATATTAACTAACAAGTATCAATTCCCTGAAATTATTACTCATTAATAAAAGTATGCCAAGAGGGAAATATAAGAATACATTTTCCGATTCATAAGAAACCATGAATTATACATTATCAACACACATATTTGCAATGACACAGATGAAAAACTTATCAAAGATATCGAGGAAAATGAGCACACCTGAGGGTGAACATAAACAGAGACCAAAAATAACATGGCTCACCCGATCTCGGGCTATGTCCACAAATCAAGTCTTTTATTAACGCATCCAGATAGAAGGTTTACAATTCCGCAACATTTGTTGCCATACTTCCTTCCCATATTCTCATATCCTTCCTCATCGAAAATACTTTTAAGACACCAGATCAAAACTATGATACAGATCTATAATAACTGAAAAGAGTTTTATATAACAAAAATATATAACAAGAGTTTTATACATTAGAAAATATAACAAGAGTTTTATACATGAAACAAGTGATAACGGTCAAACTAGGGTTACACCCCATGGAATCCTTTCTCACATAATATGTATACTACAAAACTCCTTTTAAGACAAAAACTTAGATAACTTCCTTTATTTCATTTTCCGTTTCTCTTGTTTGCCAAGGTAAAACTGTGATCTTTCCTCCTACACTCCTTGGGAATATAAACAAAGAGTGATACGATGGTACTAGTATATAATTACAAAATAAACTCTCAAAGATTGAGATGGAGACATGTGACTACACTATGCCTTTTAACCAGTAATAATCCTCCAAACTAGAAGATCGAGTTGTGGAGGTAGTGAGTAACATAAACAAGAATTTACGACATAAGACTTTACCCTTGGAAACTCCGTCGAGTAATAAATATTCAAGAACCTCCATTGAACTCTGTCAAGGCATCTCTATGTGCAGAGAAACTTTCCAGATGCGTGCAGTGTATGCATTATAAAAGGGATATGGCACAAGGTAACTTCTATAGAGTATTACACTCTTCTAGATGACCAGAAGAGGAACTAAGCAGCCAAATTGTAACATAAAGAAAATTTATGACAGAAGACTTGCAAACTTAGTCGGGTAATATAAGTACTCAAGTAACACCATTGAACTCTGTCAAGGCATCTCTGTGTACAAAGAAACAATATTAAAAAAACACCAATCCCCATAGTGTTGATGTATATGTAACTTCGGAATTTATTTCACCTATGTATATTGTACTCCTATAGAGATGGTATTATTCCTCTATACGGAAGTGTCATCATTTGTATTGACAAGTGTGACAAGTGTCGCAACTTGCTTGTGATGGGTTATTAGACCACCAAGTGTGGGGTCTGCCTTGATTAGTATTAATATGGGTTATTAGACTGAGTTAGACAAGTCGTCCCTACTAGTTTATTAGGCAAGTCAGGTCAAGTATAAATAGAGTGCGGAAGAACTCTATTTGATCATCTCATTATTCACTTCTACACTACTAAGAAAGTGGCGCACAAGTAAGTAAGGAGGAGTAGCTGCTAGGAGAAGACTATCTCTTGTACTTGGGTTGTATCATTGCTCTTTCTATCTTTGAGGAAGTTGTGTGGTTTTTCACCTTTATGGTTTTCCCCAGTGAAACTCTGTGTGTCTATTGTCTTATGTGATTTCTTTTTGTGATTGATATGATTGATATGTTGTACATGTTATTCTCCCAGTAAAGATCCTAGACTATATTGAATTAATGCTAAAATATTAACATGGTATCAGAGCTAACCTGAGAAGAAGACATTATACAGTTGCAGAAACTAAGGTTTCTTGTTTATTGGGTATCTCTCCACATATTTTGGAAAGGTAGCAAGGTAGATTGACTCTACTCATCAAGGTGAATCTTTCTGTCCAATTAGAATTCATGTATGGGCACTTTCATTTTTGGCCCTAAAAATTAGGGTTTCCTCAAAAATAGGAATTTCTGAAATTTGAGACCATAGATGGAAGCTCCTTGTAAAATCAAATTTTAGAGCTCTGGATCGAACTTTTTGGTTGGGTGAAGCTCTGGGAAATTCAAACCCTAATTCAGGGTCCTTCCTAGTGAATCCAAGAGATGGGAAAGCATTTCTGAAGGGTGAAACTTTGCAGTTTTCAATTTCTATGTATACCAGGCTATTCAGTTCATCAAGGCGCATCTTTATATCCTTTCAGAAATTTGAAATTTACATTTTGAATTTTTAGGGTTTCTCTGAGAAACCCTAATCTAGCACCAGATCTAGATTTCTGCAAATCAAGTGGTAAGACCTAAATATTTTCTATCTCCATTTGAAGTACTCTTTAATATGTCTAACCACACCAAGCTTGAGGATAAGCTTGAAGGGGTTGATAAGTTCCAAGCATGGAAGTATAGGATTGGGTTAATCCTGGAAGAAAATGAATTGGACACTTACATAAGTGAAGAGGTCCCTGTCCGAGAGGGAGAAGAGGCTAAGGCCTTACATAAGAAGAAATTGGTCAAGGAAAAGAGGATCATTTCTGATTCTATCAAAGACCATCTCATACCACATGTTTCATCTCTAAAGACACCCAAGGAGATGTTTGATTCTCTGACCAAACTATTTGAAGGAAAGAACATAAATCAGAAGATGACTCTATGGAACCAATTGAAAGGGGTAAAGCTTCAGAATGGAGAGACCATTCAATCCTATTTTTCTAATGTCTCTTAGATCAAGGAACAACTTGAAGCTATGGATGAAGTAGTGGATAACGGTGAAATTGTGATGACCACACTGAATGGCCTACCTAGGTCATGGGACTCCTTTATCCAAGGAATCTGTGCAAGAAAGAAGTTGGTTTCCTTCAGTAGACTATGGGAAGAATGCTCACAAGAAGAAGCAAGGCTTGTGGCTCAAGAAGAAAAGATGGCAAATGAAGATCAAGCTCTCACAGCACACACCAAGAAAGGAAGGTCAAAGAGGGAGCATTCTCATGCCAAGAAATCTTCATACCACCATCAACATAAAGATAAGAAATATCTTAGATGCTTCACATGTAATGAGAAGGGACACTTTGCTTCAGATTGTCCTAAGAACAAAAAGAACAACAACAACAACTTCAACAAAAGGAAGAAGAACAAGAAGAAGAGATATCATGCCCATACTACCGAGGACGATGAACCTCCCAAGAAGAAGGCTAGAGCAGAAAGTGATGACTCATCTAGTGAAGATGAATATGTTCTAATCTCTGCTCTCACAAGTACTATCTCTGATGGATGTAACGATTGGCTTATTGATAGTGGGGCTTCCAAACACATGACTAGGTTTAAAGAATCTTTTGTAAATCTATCTGAACATGAGTAACCCCATAAAGTGAAACATGGGGATGATTATCAATATCCTATCAAGGGAAGTGGTGAAGCCTCCTACAACCTAGACTCTGGGAAGTCTTCGAAGATGTGTTGGTCGGGGCCCAAGTCGAGATATTTTGCACAAGTACCAAAAAGTGTGTATTGCGCACGACGACAAGCTACAGACAATTTTGAGAGATTGCACATGTCGCGCGATGACAATGACCAAGGCATGGTTGCGCAGTAGGATGATGCGCATAATAGTGCATGAGCTATTTTTGGTTTGCAATATGGGTAAAGGTCAGATGGAGATATGACCTATTTTGTGTAAGGGACAGGTAGAAGGCAGAGGAAAATGACATGTTCAAGATAGTGGCGACAAGCAGTTGATAAGTTAGGCCACTACACCGGAGGCAAGAGGCAGGTGGAAGGAGTAGAAAGGGACATGCCATGATGTAGTTGTAACCATTTTGAGGACTACGACTGTCACAAGAGCATGTGAGCTACAAGTGGCCCAGCTGGAGCAGGCTATCGATGGCGATAGTCAGGCTGGTAGTTAGCCATGCCAATTGTGGAAACCTTAGGGTTTCGACATAATGATTGTAAAGACACAACCCTTGGGCATGATCTATAAATAACGACATTTTGTAAGGGAAGGGCTACTCTTCGATTTTGGTTAATATTGATTATTGTAGAATTTTAAGCTTGAAAGCCATTGTAAAGATTCTGCAGCTGAGTGCACAGAGACCTATCTGTGAGAGAAGAGAGTCTGTAGCTGAGTGTGCAGAGACCTATTTGTGAGAGAAGAGAGTCTGCAGCTGAGTGTGTAGACTAAGAATGGTTGTACCCTTCCCATAAAGACCAATATTAACAACCGTTCTTGTGGATGTAGCCTCCATCCGGGGGGTGGACCACATTGAATCCTGTGTTATGTGATTACTGTGCATTTATAACTGTTCGTTTGCTTGGCATGAATGTTTAATACTGATTGCTTTATGTGATTTCTTTTATATGTATTCCCCGCAAGAGAATGGGAATAATATGTTAAGTAATACATGCTTGGAGGAATGTTAAGTATTCAACACTTACAAGTCGGTGAATGTGTGAATTTGCCAATTAGTCACAATAGTTAAACATTGAATTTAAGCACAGCATTGGGGCGAGCAGTAGTATAGGTTTATTCAATCTCATGCAATATTACGATAAGAACTTGGACGAGTTGAATGGATGAAGAATGCTAAGTAGGATTGGTTAGAGTTAGCCATCTCGGAGTAGGCGCGCGATCTTGTTGACGTGCTGGCCCAGATAAGCACTGCGAGGTTAAGCTGTCAATAGCTTATCGGCGTTAGGTAGAAAGCATCCCATACTACACAATCCATGGATGCGCTGGTTGCACAAGTTCCTAGACTTGCCGAGCTCTCGACATGAACAGAGTTATTGCGCAGTTGTCTTTCCATGGCAGTCCACAAGATATCGCGTTGCTTGTCTGTCTATCCATACTCGCATCACCAAGTTGCAGAAACTTGATTTTTCAACCACCCCCTCAGCTTCACCTCGGGTGATACCTCAGGCTGCATGCAACTTGTTGGTGAAAGGGCCGGTGAAAAGGGGTTTTGTTGGTTCCTTGAACCGCAAAGTACCTGGGTCTACATTGGAAACCGCTAGCTCAGTTATATACACCAACAAATGGTTCCGTTGCTCGCCTAAGAACAGTGATGCGATAGTGCATCGAAAAGTAATGTGTGATGAAGAATATAAGTTCTCATTGGGTTCAGACAATTGGCATCCTGAAAAGAAAGAGATCTGGGAGTGGTGCGACAAGATCGAAAGAGATTTTGCAAGAAAAGAGAACAAACACCTGAGTCTATCTGACGTAGAGTGGTTGAACAGATATTTGTGGAGAGAGATTCAAGAAATATTCTGGGCTTCATTTGGAAATGATCTACATGAGTAGATCTCGCGACTTGCAAAAAGAAAAAACTATTTTCAAGGAGGAGTGCCTAAAGAGTGGACTCTAGAGCTCACAACGCAGCTCAAAGCAATAGACAGCCCACTGACACGAGTATTCGAATTGCTGGTTGATAGCATATTGGAAGGATTTGTGACAGAATTTGCTATAGACACATTGAAATCCTACAACAAAGCTAAAGCATACTTTTTCGAAGGATTCAGAGGTAAGTTCCTAAACAATCTCAGTCTGTACATTAAAATACTTTTAGCCGAGAAAGGTGTCTTAAGAATGCAGTAATATTTTTTTTTTATTCTGTCATGGTCAATGGCATTTTTAGTGATTTTGATGAAGAGACACATAATCTGAGAAGTGGAAAGAGATATAAGTTTAATAATGAAAATAATCCCAGAGGCCCTAGACTCCGTGTCAATACTGAAATCCTAGGTGACCTTAATAATTAGATTGTGCCATCGTCAGCTACCATCCACCCTATCACACCTCAGAATCCATCTTTGCAAAAACTGCGTCACCCCTAGATCAGAACCCATCGACTGGGAGTGTAGTGCAACCCACCCCATAAAATATTCATGGCTACCAGCAGTGCGAGAGCAGGTCCTCAGACCATCCCGACTTAGGCTCGTCCAATTAAGAATACCACGATTCTGAATATCCCCTTTATTTTTTCCGCTTAGAACCCTCCACAAACTCACAACACTCCTCAGGGTGGTGCACAACCAGGACGGAGGATGATAGATAATGATATAAAGCTGTCGATATTCAAAGGAATGGGTCTGGAAGACCCTGATCAGCATTGGTTTCTATGTGAAGCCGTATGGAGCATAAAGAAAATTCAGGATGATGCTGTGAAGAGAGTGCAGCTCATCACTACTTTTCGTGATAGAGCATTGCATTGGTTCATGAAATATTCCCAAGCACAACCGAGAACCCTAAAAAAAATCAAGGCTGCACTCGTAGCCGAATTTAAGAAACCAAAATCCGAGTTGCAGTGCATAACATAGTTCAAAGGAAATTAAGCAGAAACCTACTGAAATGGTCTGGGAATTTGACCAAAAGTTTAAGACACTGTTAGACCAAGTGAGCTTTGTTATAGCCCCGCAATAGCACCAGGTATGGTTCATCGCTATGCAGTTTCCCCACATCATACAACCATTGATGCAATAGAAGGTTGCGTCAGAGGCAGAGGCCTTAGAGATCGCAATGAAACTGGAGACTTCACCAATTGGAAAAAGTAGTTCTAGGATGTCCCAGTTCTAGAACTAGTTGACCACCTTAACATTATAACTACAAGGTATGAAGAACTAAAAAGAACAATGATATGAACCCAAACGTGAAGTTTGGTGCATAGGATGCAAAGGAGAGGGTCATACTAGAGAACATTTCCCTCTATTCCAAGATTATCTTGACAGTCATGGACCGAACCCCATCAATATGAATCACAATCAGGCATCATGGTGTGAAATATGTAGAAGCAAGGAAACTGTCCTGAAGACTGTTATCCAATAAAGAAATATGTAAGAACACCTAAAAGCTTATTTTGCAATTTCTGTAAATCAGTTGGACATGATGAATCTAATTGTTGCGCATACAATCTCATGAATGAAAGAAAGCACAATATCGAAGCAATGCGAGGTGCTAGAATGTACCATGTCCAAGAGGAAAATCAACCAAAGCAAGAGAACACCCACTATGATCAGGGTGGATATAGAGACCGTGGTGGTGGATACCGCGGGAGAGGAAGAAATTCCATCCCGACACAAGGAAGAGGCTGTGGTCAGGTAATCTGTTATAACTGTGGTCAGCCAGTTCATGTCTCCCGAGATTGTACCAACCCATGCACTACATGTAATTATTGTAAATCATTCAAACATGTTATTGAATATTGTCCTGTGCTTGAAGTAGAAATGCAGAAACGAAGAAGGACAGAACCACCGAATCCCAACATACACTTGATTGCAACCGAGAAAAGATCCGCGAATCCAAGTGCAAATGTGGTAATGCACAATGGCGCTGATACAGGAACGGATGGAGGCACAGAAGCTTCAACTTCTGTGACGTGTGATCCTAGGCAGAATCCTGGTGAGTTGATATGGATTAGAAAAGCCCCTGGGAAACCACTAGCTCTGGACATACAGAAAAACAAGGGAGCATTTGAGGAGGTGCATGACATCTTTCGAACACCGCCACCCAGCTCCCCGAGAAGCCAATGAGCATTGTGGAAGACATAGGTACCTCTATTGCGCAGTTCCTACACAGGTCCATGATCGGCTGATAGGGCCAAGATCATACGCATGAACTGATAATTAATATGGAATTTAGTACCTTGGCAACCACCAAAGACCACGTTGCCGACCAGCTGAGGCTATAAATAGGCCTCACTCGGCCACTTAACCATTCTTACGAAGCACCAGCACTGTTTGAGAGCCGAGCGACCAGAGCAGCATATGAGAGAAAAGGTTGAGTTAGAGGATTTATCTTGGTTATTTGAGTAAGCAGGGATTCCATCAGCAATGATGACAATGAAGGTAGGTGCATCTCGAAGATCAACACGGGAGCTTGCAGGAAGCAGCAAGGGAAAAGAACCAGCTTCAGAATAGAGGGGCTCCAAAGTACCATTGAAATAGTCAGCTTTAGCTCGGAACCTACATATTTATCCAGTGCCCAAGTACATCCCTCCACGGAAGCTCGACACCCCACCGGTCCACATAGAAAAGAATTTCAACTACGAAATCCCGATACCTACTATTTCTACCAGGGTGAAGATTATAGAGAACTTGTTGGGTGGTGTGCCAGGTTGCAAGCTATATGACCTGGATGTACTTGAAAACACACTGGTAATGCCGAAGAATTACCCACAATTTAGACTGGATGCATACATCAACCGAGTAACGAATTCGCAGGCTGGAACCGATAGGATGGAAGTCCAAGAATGGCTGAAACCCATCCAACCATCCAACTTGTTGAACTTATTACAGATGCCACATTTCACTAAGAGCCCTGAGTTTTCAGTGGTAGTGCGTGTATTACTAGCTTGCGTGCATGAAGGATTCTTGTGGTTAGACAACTGCATTGATATCAATATTGGCATGATCCATTAGATCACTGGACTAAACAAGCGAGGAGAGGACCCTGCTGATCTCCTCATCAAGAAAGCGCAAGATAGAGCTCTGAGTGCCGAAGTAGCAAAAGAGTTCGACGTAGTACGGAAAGGATGGGGGTTCCCAACCACTAGTATCAATTACCGTGCAACAAATTTTACAACCCAGCTGCTTGCATGAAAGCTTTTGCGCAAGTGTAGACCGCCGGAGGTACCTGCGGTCACAATCAAGCTAGCCGCTAACATATTGCATGGAAAACCTTACAATTGGTGCCAGTTTTTATTGAATGAGTTGTTAGCAGATATTCAAGATACCCAAGATGATGGAACAATGTTCCACTTTACTTGGCTACTAGTGTTGATAGCCTTTGTAGGCTAGAAGGAGCCAGAGGGATATCAAGGAGCTGCCACCTTAGCAGGACAAGGATGAGGAACGCGCTTTTCCAATTTATGGGCAAGCCCAAAGGCATCTAGGAAGCATAAAACGGTTGAAGTTTGCTATGTTTACTATCACTAGTTGCGTGACACAATTATGGCAACTCCGCGCATTCCCAAACCATTAACACATACACCTACATAATGAGGTTTATGGCGAAGAGGCACCAATCTTTCATTCATCCAAGGGGTGACATAATAGAGCAGGACTTATGGTATCCATCCTTTTACCGACTGGATGAGCAGGCGATTGAGGGAATGATGGAGCGATGGGAACCAGACAGGAAAGTTCCCACTTCACGCAATGATGCGTCAGACTACGCGCTGAACGCAAAACCTCTTCAGGAGGAGATCAATGTAAAAGACACCAATGAAGAAAACACAGACACAGATTAGGAAGACAAGGAAGAAACAGAACCAAGAAATGGGAAGAAGGAAGGGATACCAGTTGGTATGCCCATTGATGAAGAAAAGGATGACGCACAAAGCACGCATACAGAGATGGCAATGGGAAAGAGAAAGGCTACTAAAGGCCCTGCGCAATCCCAAGGCCGTCGTACAAAAAGGAAGTTCGAAAGACTTGAATTTGGGCCACAACTGCACCTAGATGACTGCGAGACGATTGCAACAAAAGTGCAGGAAGTTTGGGAAGAGACCCACGCTGAAAAAGAAGAAAAGCAAGAACAACTACAGTTGACCATAATCTAGGCTATGGAGGAGGTGAAGACAATGGTAGCCCATATGGGGTTGGGGCAACCGAGTTCAGTGTCTGACGGGAAATCAGGGGGACCAAGTGCGCAAAGAAGACCACCTATTGCTATAAGTAACTATCCACACGTGCTGACCCTTGAGCCGGGCTGCCTCATTTACACAAATGAAGAGGTTAGGGACACAGTCAAGCTCATGCGGATTGACCTCAATATTGGGGCTCTACCCCTAGAAGACTTAAATGAATTTCACATCAAGACTGCAAAATAAATTCATGAGAGAGTCCTAGCTAGGTGACATTAGGATGACCATTGTCATCATAATTCATGAATATCAAGCCATTCACCCTCTCTCCTAGTGTATTCCATGCCCCATCTATTTCGTTGCATCGAGCCTTCAGTCTCCTAAGTCTACAAATTCACTTAGCACATTGGAAAACATAATCATACTTACAAAGTTTTACATGTGGAGCTCTTGCCATTAGCTCCTTTCCATGGGAGGGTACACAGTTGTAATTTCTATTGCAGAAACCCTAAGGGAGAAAAGAGGGATGTTACAGAAGTCCAAGTATTAATCGCTATACCCTCATCATAAATTTACAGACCTCTCGAGGGATAATTAACAACATTAAGGTCCATATTCAAGTTTAAATAATTTAACCTAATGATCTCAACCTTGAATACATGAATAACATACTTATTTAACTACATTTAGTTTCTGGTTAACGAACCATTTATCAAATATGTGTAAACACATAGTAAGGAAACCATACTCATAATTTCTATAAATTTTTGCATCATTTGAAGCATTAAGGCATAATTCCAATTCAAACTACAATCAAATATGACAACAAGTGAAATTTTATTACAACCAGTAAATATTATGCATTCATTGGATTTATACTATTCATTAGGTAATATATTAGTTTCCCTTGTGATTACTAACTTTTAAAAATGATACATCTTCAACGACACTATCATCATGTGATGATTCTTAGATAATTAAACATTGAAAGAGATTTTGATACCATAAACATATTCATCACATGATCATTATGAACTAAATAGGAATGAGTAACACAATAACACAATGAATAAAGAGTGATTTAACTAATCAATCACAATTTAGTTATCAATAACGTAACATAGAATAAATATTAAACCTAATAAAAAATTACCAGGCCACAAAATGTGCAACTACAACTTTCCACCTAACCGTAGACACTCTATCAGCCTATAATCTTTTACCTAAGAGGCCACCCTTGAGTTGGACATTGTATCCACTAGAGTGAAGGTACTAGGTAAATCCCTTATACTGATTCCTCAATACGGCCTGGATGTTATGTCCATGCCCACCATACTAGATTTTCCAGTAAACAAAAGTGTTTGACGAAACTCAATGTCTTATATACTACCTCAATATAACCATCTTGTTTACATTAATAAATATTGGCTTATCGCCACTAGGTTAATAAGTAGTAATGGATAATAAGCTCTATTTTTTTTCAAGAAAATACATAAGACATAAGACATAATGCAATAAAGTTCATTATTCCAAACTAAACATTATAGTATTGAGGGACTCAACTCTTATTAAATGATAGAATCCCCCCCAACACACACACATATATATATATACGTACTAGCTTAATTTCTCATATTAATTAGTTAAGATAAACTTTTAATTCCAATAACTTAGTAAAGTTCTTGAACCCTGTTGATGCCCTGAGAATCGCAGTATCAAGCAGAAAGGGATTCTCCCTGATGGGAAATCCCAATTAGATTGCTCACCGTTTGGTGTAGGGAATCTGTCTAGTTAACTGTTCTGGCTACCGTAAGATTTGATGTTTCTTATTCATTATACCGGTTGCGGCCCGGTCCACCATTTATGTATTTTATGTTAAAGATGAAATGCACGTGCCCTAAGCTAATTTAATCTAAATGCAAAGCTGAAACAAATCTTTATCTAAAACTAAAATCAATCTAATCTATCCTTGCAAGGAGCAAACTGTAAATCTGAGTAATGTGCTGAAAGAAAACATCTAAAGATCAACAGGTAGCCATTAAACCATACAGATGCATCTATAGCAGAAGGTAAAAGATATTAAAAGATAGCTTCTAATTTAAATGCAATACATTCCACTACTCATTTGAGAGGGACATCAATGTAGATGAAAATAGATAAAATCATTCATTGCATAGAAGTAATTCATAGCAACAAAGAAAGCTCTCAGTGTAATATGTGAATGATACAAGAGTAGTCCAGTAAGCATTCAACGCACAATTCCAGGCAAAACACCCTCTACAGGCTTTCATTCGGAAAAACGAGTTCCTCATACATGTAGAAAAGTACTTCACATACAAGACAGGAAATGTCTTTTCACCTACCAAAAGTCCCTTACACTATTCACTATTCATCTATTTATAAGTTTACAAAATGCCTCTAGGGCTTCCACTTGGCCTTTTACATTTGTCTTTAAAGACTTTCCAAAGATAAAACAATTTGTGGCCTCTTTTACATAACAGAAAAAAGGACAGCCGTCCTTGTGACTCCATGCTCTAACCATAGGGACAGAGAGAAGTAAACAAAAAACAAAACAATGCATCATGGCTGGTGTAGCTATCCTTGAGGGGGTTCCTCTGCTGGTGATGATGTGCTTGTGCTGGCTGCTACTGCTACTGTTGCCTTCTTCTCTTCCTCTGCTATATAACTAAACCATACACCAGTGTCTCTTACAACCACATTTGCTGGCGAGGGGAGTAGGCTCTTCTATGAAGTCACATGTTTACCAAGTTTTACTTTAATATTCTGAATTTCTGCTATTACTATCTGGTGGATCTCCCTGAGCATATGATTGTTCACTAATGACAGCCCAATGTAGTGGTGAAGATCATCAGTGTCCAACACATCAATTTTATTTACATACTCCATTTGAATTCCCAGCTCGTCCTTTAAATCTGACAGGCATTGCTCTTTACTTGGAAATTCATCCAGGGTCTGAGGAAAAACAATCTTGCACTTTTCATGCACTTCATGAATCTTTTGATACAGGCTATTACCTTTCCCCATCGTTCCCTGGATCTTAGCCATTAGCTTCGCGCCATTGTTCCTGCAAAACTCCATGAGGGCTACATATTCCTTAAAACCATCCACAGATTTGAATGGGAGATGTTTAGGGAAATCTACCTTCCCTTCTTTCCACTACATCTGGCTCAAAATGTTTGCTTTTACCCGAGTGTACTTTCCTTTAAGCCTAACAGCTTTTGCATTGACTTCCTTCACCCTATCCAGCATGGTCTTGAGTTTGCAAACCCCCTAAGTAATTAGTTCATGCGTGACATGCATTTGTCTCAAGATGTCACAAGACTGCTCATGGAAAGGAGACATATCCATCGCTCTGCTTTTTGCTTGCTCTAGATGCTCAACCATTGACTATTTATCTTCTTCCAACTGAACAACTCTAGCTTCAAAATCATTCTTTTCTACCTCTAGTACCATCATCTGGATTGCCAAATGCTCCTTTTCTTCTTCCAGGTGTCGATACTTATCCGACAACTCTTTGTGGTCAGCAGATAGGCGATTATATTTGTTCACCACAAGGTCCCTGTAAGCCTGCTTGTTAGCCACAGTATGTTGTAGCATACGAGCTCTTCTTTTGTTGACTCGAACTCTTTAACCATGTCGATCACATTGTCCTCGGTTGCTTTTGCTGCTGCCACGGTGGCCGATGCCATGGCCACGAGAGCATTATTTGTATTTTGCATAACTGTGGTTTCTGGCTGGGTGACAATATCTGAATGGAAAGGTCTCTTTAAGCTCGTTTCTGACTTCAGGACCACAGACTTTCTCTTCTTGTAATATACAAATTTATCCCATCGGGACACAGTATTATCTTCGGATGGGGTGAAAGGGATGATTGGGAGATCTCTTATATGGATTCCTGCCTCCGTGGGTGGGGTCTGTACCACCTGCGATGAGTCTATTTCCATATCCTGGGTGTTAGAACCACCTGCTTGTGTATTTTAGTTGGCTTTAACTTCTTCTTCAGCTTTAAGCCTTGTTTCTTCTTCAGCATTTTTCTCTTTCTCAATCCTCTCTCTCTCTTCTTGATCCCTGCTAGCTTGTTGCCACCTAGCTTCTTCAAGCTTAAGAGCCTCTTCCTGCTCCCTTTGCAACTTATCGGCAGCGATTTTCTGGAATCTCTCTGCCTCCTCTTTCAACTGTTGCTCTTCACGGGTCAGGACCTCAGCCACTTCCCTTTCTTTTTGTAGGTTGGCTTCTCGGGTTGTGGCAGAGCTAGAGATAGCTCCATCGTTGTGATGACAAATCTGTAATTCAGTCATATTACTAATTCCTCTGAACACCTCTTCTTCGGCATCATAGTAATGGGCATACTCAAAATAAGCATACAACTCCTTGCAATGCTCTGCAACTTTGTTCTGTCGGTCATTTCTATGAAAGAGTGCCTCTCCAAAGTGGAAACCTCTTGACTTTTAAATGAACTCTTTGGCTGCTGCAACGCCCGAGAACTTATAGGATCCTATACAGAAAGGCAAAGGAGGAAAGGAAGCCTTATGTTGCTTATTAAGAACTCCTCCCACTCCATCAAGGAAAACTTGTCTGACTGCTTCTTTCAGGACTATGTAATCAATGGCGTATCTTAGTAAGATGTATGGTGGCTTAGTACCTCTGAACATTCTGATATAGGTTCCCTTTTCCGAGAAGTAGAAATCTCCATAATTTTCCATGAATTCCATGGCATTCTCTGACAAGCAATTAGGCTCTTCATTGAACATCTGCTCATATAGGGGCATAATGAATTCCTCACATATGAGTTTATAGTGCATTCTGTAATTTTGAGCCCATAGTATTTTATAAGTAGTGTATACCGAGGTGTTGGACTAATACCATGAGCAACCTAACCTAGGGAAAGGGAGTTGTGCCAATATGCAATTGATGAGGTATGAAGACATGTAAAACTCTGACTTTTCTAGGGCCAAACCTTCTTTACCTGCGGCCACAATGGATGCCAAACTATCTGAGAGGATAGTAGCCCAATCAAAAACAGTTCCCTTAAATGCTATGTAGTTGATTATGGGGGCCCATTGTATCCTACATATAGTTCCATCAGGCATGTCGAAAATTCTACTTAACATAAGGGCAATCAACCTAAAAGGAGGTCTTAGGCTATGAACATCATACTCATCATTGTCCCTCTTCCTTAGCTGTTTTCCCGTGATTAACAGCTTTTTAGCCATTTCAAAATTATTCATATGTCCCAACCATGCATCGTTCAGCGCCTGCTGGGGACATGAGAACTTGTAGGTTGCTGCAATATAAGCTGGATGGAACGAAGCGAATGCCTCTCCCTTGCTATCTTGCAACACTCTTGTTTCTAGGTTGGCATGTTCCAATATCCACCCAATTACTTCTGAGCAAGGGAATAGCTCAAGGTGAGTAGAATCCCTGGATATGCCATAGGTCCTGATGTTTAGGTAGATTTGTTCTTCTTCTAAGAGTACCTCTGGGATATCTTGGTCTTTGATCATCCGATAAATGTCTCCCCACCGGACCTCGGGAGGGACTCCTGTGGTGCACTTAGTGTCTTGAAAGAGAGTTTCAATCCTTGGCTCTACTGGCTCTGGTTCCATCATTTTAGCTTTCTTTCTACTACCCTTTGGCATTGTAGGTTATCTCTGTCAAGCAACCATACATGAATGAACATGAGATTGCAAATAATTATGTAGAACCGAGCAAGACCCAAAAGAAACATGACTTGGCATGATAACGTAGAATCATAATGAACTACAATGCTGCATGATGGGGAAAGAAACAAAAACTGCAAATCACTTAAGAAACACACATTAAGGTCACCTAACTTTAACGTTGCAGGGAGGCGATGTCAGGCTCGGATAATTTTGAGCGGGCACATGGGCGTGGTTATAGGTTTGCATTGCCAAATAAGAACCTTTTGCTAGCTAACCGGATTGGGAAACCTATGGGGTTGAAGTGGATGCTAAAATCTACAAATATGGGAAACTTGAAAAGAAAAGATGGTATACGACGAATGCCCGCAAGCCATGCAATCGACACGGTGAAAACTATCCGAGAAGATCTAGATGTAAATTTAGGAGAAAACTAATGGTAGAATCACTTACCTGGCGATGATACGATGGCCTAACAGGGTTTGATGCAACGACCAAGATGAGCTGGAGCAAACTTGAATAATCTCCAATCAACGTCTTCCAGCAAGTCGATTAAACCAATGGGTTCAAAAACAACCTCTACCACCTTTATAATTAGGTCCACGCATGTGGCAATTAATGGGTAGGTGGTGATAATTTAAAACGGTGCATACGGCGGGTCAAATTGTCATAAATGGCATTTAAGCTTAACCGTCAAAACCGGAGGGAAAGGGTGAGTTTCGTCCGCCGTCGCGGTAAGAACTTGTGAGTTTCTTCCGAAGTGCGGGAGACTTGGCGTTTGAAGGCGACATGAGTCCTTCCAAAATTGACAAGGCCATAGTCTGTTGTGGTGAGAACTTGTGAGTTGGTTCGCCATTGCGGGATGACTCTACGAGTTCTTCCACAATATCGGATGAACTTGGTAAGTTTTTTTCGAAAAAAGTGAACAGTCAAAGGACTTGGTAAGGAGGCACCTGTTGCGGAAAAAATTCATGAATGCTTCCGCTGTTGCTGGTGAACGTCACGAGTTCTTCCAAAAACAACAAAAAGGTCTAAGTGCTTCCGTTGTTTCGGGGAAAAAGTCTAAGTGCTTCCACCGTTTCGGGAGAAAAACTTGAGTTTGGACTTGGAAAAAAATGCAACTAAAAAAGGTTTCTCATTGAAACAAAAACTTAGTACAGAAAATTTTTCTAGAGAAGACTTAACTCCTAAGCGAACTTTCTAGGAAAAGAGAAGGAGGGGCCCCAATGTCTACAAAAAAATTTCGGGGGGATGTTGCTGCAACAACAGTTGGCAAATCGCTGGTGAACACAGATCTCTGAAAAACACTCTTCTCGTTCATAGGAAACTATTTTAAAATCTTCTCACTCTAGGTGCAACAATCGATTTGAGCGTTCGAATCTCGACAACGGAAGTAGTCACTTTATCTGCTGGTCATTGGGGAAGGGGAGCTTTGATGAAGACATCCTTAAAACTTTCTAAGCACCAAAATATGAGGTTCATTTTAAGAGATTTATCTTTCAGATGACCACTGTTATCGGACTCCACAGGATTGTAACAACATCTCGTAGACACTATTGCTATTGTTCCTCATTCCCATGTTGCTTGCATCCTTTTGGATGTTTCATATATTTGACAGCTTTTGCTATTTGAGCCTTCTAGAAATATTTTATTTAAAATCACGAACTTTGATTTTGGTTCCTCAATCCGTAATGTCCTTTTGTGTGAGAGAGAGATTTTATTGATTTATCAAGCCTCACGGACGGAGAAGAACCTAGCTTGAGCAGAGTCTTTTGGACATCTTTCTTGACTTGTACATTTTGCTTTATCTCAGCCATGCTTGGATTGAGGTGAGAATTTCTGGAAAATAGACCCTTGATTATAAGATTTTGGCTTTTGATTTGTAGCATGGAGTCATTTCAATACCCTATGCCTTCGAGACGTGCTTCCTTTCCGTGGGTCCAACTTTAGTGATCTTCTTGAGATGCTTTTAAGTGTGAAGATGGATGGAGCCCAAAGAAAGTGATAAAGATAATCATAAATGTCTGCTATTTAAACAAGGGTTAGTGCGACCAGCAGAATAGGATCTCTTCATTCTGGAGAACGATCAGCAAAAACCAAAAATGCATGGATAAACTTCCTTTCGAGGATGTCTTCCCAGTTTCACGAGTTGTGAGATTTCTTGAGAGATATACCTTCACAAGAGGCCCAATTGCAAGCGTTTCAAAGAACAAACTGTACAAAAGGCTTCAATGTTGAGAAAACAAAACAACTTAGCTGAAACAAAGAAAACAAGAGACTAAAGTAAAACAAAAGAAAAAGCTTAATTTATGTACAGAAAGCCTCAACGAGACTATGCAAAGTATTGTTTCAAGGTGAGGCCATTGAGAGGAAGGGTTACTTCCTCTCCCTGGAGGTCTGTTAGCTTGTAAGTGGATGGGCCGAGCTTTGCAGAAATTTGGTAAGGGCCTACCCATAAGTGTTGGAATTTCGTGTGCATTCCCTTGGCTTCATGATTATGGTCCCATTTCAAAACTAAATCACCTACTTCAAAACTTCTTTTACCAGACTTCCTTTTATTGAACCACCTTTTGAATATGTCTTGATGTTGATGAAAATGGTCTTTGGCTTTCTGTCGGGCTTCTTCAAGTTGAAGCAAGGTATCGATCCTCGATTGTAAAACCTAACTACCAGACCCTCGAGAGGCTTGGGACAACTGTAAGGATGGAAGTAAGATGTTGGGAGGGAGGATGGCTTCCTTTCCATAGACGAGCGTGTAAGGGGAAACCCCTAACACATTCTTTGGTGTCACCCTATCTGCCCATAAGGAATTTGGGAGAGCTATATGCCAGCTTCGCTAATTTTCAATCACAATCTTCTTGAGAATTCGGATGAGGTTATTGTTTGAGGATTCAACTAGTCCATTTCCCTAGGGGTAGTAATTGGCTGAATAATGCAATTTAATTCCTTTTTCATAAACAAACTCATTTATCTTAAAATACAAGAAATAAGTAGCATTATCAAAAACTAGGGAAATTGGAACCCCAAACCTGGTTATCATATTCTCTTTCAAGAAAGTGATGACTGTGTCTTCATTGATCTTGCGTAATGGAGTAGCCTCCATCCATCTGGTGAAATAGTCGGTGGTTGTCAGGATGTATCGATGTTGCAGAGAATAATTTGGCTTTATCTCTCCAATGACGTCTATACGCCACTGTTCGAAAGGTTCTGAGATGATAATTGGCAGCAAGGGCCCTGCTACCTTTGGTACTTTTCTGGCACTCCTTTGACATATATCACAATTCCGTGCATAAGTATGGGAATCCTAGAATAAAGTGGACCAGTAATATCCAGCTCTGAGTATTTTGTGAGCTATTGTCTCCCCTGAATAATGTCCACCAGTAGGACCATCATGTGGCTCTTTGACAACTTTACTTGCATCCTCTTTCTCTAGACATATGAGAAAAATTCCATCGTAATTTTTTCTGAAAAGTATTCCATCAATGATCTGATAAGCTGCTGATTTTAAACATAGTGCCCTTCTTTGCTTAGAACTCCAGTGCTCAGGTAGGTATCGTTGCTGCAAATAATGCACTAGATCCCTATACCATGATTCAGGAGCTGTGAAAATAGGACATACCTCGATTGAATTCAACTCAACTTCATTCCTCCAATGCTGCTCTTCATCAATTGGATGTTCTGTAAGAAATTTACACAGGACTTGTCCTTTGATGATGGTGGCCGGTTTAAATTCTAGATCATATTCTTGAAGAGTTGTAACCCAGTTTCCCCTTCTTTCTCCCAATTCCTTTTAAACGAAAAGGGATCTAACAGCTGGGTGGGGAACTATAACTTTAGTTCTGTTCTTAAGAATATACGGTCTGAACTGTTTTACTTCTTTGAACACAGCATATGCTGGTTTGTCGACCACCGAATAGTTCATTTCAACACCTTGTAGACCAGTGCTCATAAATGAGATTGGGTATTTGTCTCCTAACTCTATCTTTTGCGTGAGCACAGCTGCGAGAGAGTCATCTGAAGCAAAAGTATACAAGATAAAATCTTTGTCAAAATCTGGGCTTCTTAAGGAAGGAGCCTTAGCTATGGCTACCTTAATGTCTCTGAATGCATCCTTTTCTAAGTCTGTCCACTTGAACTGTATGCTTTGCTTGACCATTTGCTGCAAAGGTTTAACAATTTGAGCGAAATTGGGGACAGATCTTGAAACAAAATTGATAGTGCCCATAAATGACTGCATGGATTTCTTGTTATGAGGCATGGGAATTTTATTGATAGCTTGTACCCTCTCTTGATCTATCGAAACTCCCCCTTTTGAAATTATGTGACCTAGTAGTTTACCTTCAGAGACAACAAACACACTTTTCTTGGGGTTTAAAGAAATACCATACTTTCGACAACGATAAAAAATATCCTTCAAATGAACAACATCATCTTCTCTTTCTTTGAAAAAACTCTCACATCATCTAGATAGACCACGACACAATGGCAACCCAATCCTTGGAAGGTGATGTCCATCCCTTGCTGGAACATGGCTCCTGCATTTATTAGGCTGAATGGCATTCTTCGGTATGCGAAAGTTCCCCACTTAGTGCGGAAAGTACTCTTAAGACGGTCTTCTTCAGCTACTAATACTTGATTGTAACTAGAGAAACCATCAAGAAGGGAGAAGAGTTCTGATCCTGATACCATCTAGAGAATTTGTTCCATTAAAGGAACGGGATAGTTGTCTTTATCTGAAGCTCTGTTCAAATTTCTGAATTCCACACATAACCTTATCTCTCCTGACTTCTTTCTTACGGGAACTAGGTTAGCAACCCACTCAGAATGACGGACTTTAAAGATTATCTTAGCATCAAGTAACTTCTTCAACTCCTTTTGAATCAGAGGTTCAAGAGTAGGGTGCATCCTTCTTAATTACTGCTGAAATGGCTTGACCCCTGCCTTCATTGGTATGTCATGCTGAATAATGTGGGTGTCATATGTTTTTAGATCTTCATAATTCCATGCAAAAATATCCTTATATTGTTGAAACAGTTTGATGAATTTATCTCTTTCTCCTGGTGAACAACATTTTCCAAGGTTAACAAACTTTGGTTCAGCTTCGGTGCCCAGATTTACTAATTCATGCTACATTGATGAGCTATTGGTCTTGGTATTTGCTGGCCTTTTGAACTTGCTCTATAGATCAAACAACATTTCAAGTGACCTCACCTCTTTGGGGATGAAATTGCCTTTAGCTGCATCTTTCTTTTGTAAATGCTCTTCTTCATCTATCACATCTGTAAAATTAGTCACAGCAGATCTAATGAACAAGTAAATCAATCACAACAGATGAATATAGAAAATATGGTGTGAAACTGTGCAAAACATGCAGCAGTGCTCAATATCCCAGAAAGGGTGAATGAATTACAATAGAATACAATATCTGTCAATGAGCAATTCGAATTGACTAAGTAGGCCATTCGAATCACTGAATGGAGTAGCTTGACTCCAACTAGGAGTCCTCATCATCAATCGGTGGTGGTCATCAATGCACAAGAACCAGTCATCCAGGTGTCAATCTGAGTCTAACTGAGTGTATCATGTGTAACTGAAGTGTGTAGCACTGATTAAGGGAAGGAGGCTCAGTGGGAGGGCGCATGGGAGACTAACTGAAGTCAGAACAAGTCATCTAGTCAAACTGGAGGTCCAACGGAAGTGAAACAGTCAGTCGGGAGTGAAACTAGCCTCAAATCAGGGAGAATCGGAGCTAACTGAATGTAACTGAAGTGGAACTGCAGTGGTAGGTGAACAAGTGCGCCCTTCTCTGGAAGTAGGTGAGAAGTGGGCGCCTTTCAGCCTAGGAGGGCTAAAACGCTGTAGTAAGTGGCTCCCGGGTGCTAGAATGAGGTGGCTAAGGTGCCGGAGGCATCAAACTGGTGACTGGGATGCATGCAAGTGCATGCAGGTGCATGCAAACCCTAGATTTTGCATGCAAACCCTAATTGCATGCAAGATCCTGAAAAAGATGATGTGCATATCCGAACAACATCTTCTTCCAACACATCTTTGTTTGTTAGAAAACTGATAATCTGGTCGTCAGCATCGAAAACCCTGAAGTTTGTGACATTGTCAGGGACAGAAGGCCTGAAAACCAATTCAATTGAGCACTTGTTATTAGTTGGCACCAATCTAGAAGCGGATGTTGCTAATAAGTCAGCTGCAGCATTGTGTAATCTAGGAATAGATTTTATGTTGAAAGCATCAAAATGCATAATTAAATCCCATGCCTTAGCCTAATAACTCTTCCAATGAGGTGAAAGACAATGAATGGTATCTCTTACCTATCTCACAACTATTTATGAGTCACCAAAAACCTTCAAGTACTTAACATTTAAACCAATGGCTTTCTTCAATCCGTGGACTAAAGCTACATATTCAGCAGTGTTATTAGTACAATCAAATTCTAATCTATAGGACAAAAAGTACTTGCTTCTTTCTGGATCCATCAGAACACAACCAACTCTGGACCCTTCCAAAGTTTAGAACCGTCAAAGTATAAAGTCCAAAAAGAATCGTTTGGTTTAACTAAGTTAGTGTCTTTATGATCTAAGTCAGTGACTAGGCTAACTATGTTACAGTCAATACCATCCGTTCGAGAGAAATGAAGGAGATTGGACTGTTTATCTGACTCATGGCTAATAATTTCAGATTGATAATTACCTAGATCAATTTCTAAAAAGTAATTCCCCAAAACTGAGGACGAGAAGGTTACAACTTTTTTCTTTCCTTCTAGCTGAGTTACATTTTGTTTCATGTGTGGTTCTCTCATAACCTTGATATGATTATGTCTATTCTGATATGGAAACCATAAATGGGACTAATCAGTTGCAAAGTAACCATTCAACTTTGCTTACCAGTCCCTACTTAGGATCAAACCATAGGCTTCGGGAATGTCAACTACCATTATATCAATGAACTGACACACTCTAGAATTTGTTGACCACCTAATGAGGACATCCTTCATTTCCCTGATAAGTTTGACAGTAGTCCTATCTAACTGAATAATCTGGGTAGGAGATGGAATTGGTTGACCATTAATCCTTTTACAGATTGATAGTGGCATGACATTCGAAGATGCTCCATAATCTACCAGAAAATTGTGCACATTGTGATTGAAGATTTCAAAAGTTAAAAGGAAAGGCAACGTTTGAGATTTGGATTTCCCACCGATACTGGCTTCATTAATTTCAGGGTCATCTTGAGTGTCTGTTAATGGGGCGTTGGGATGGGATTGAAGAGCTTCCAACAATTTGTCTCGTTGCTGGGGCAAACTGCACATATTGAATATTGAGACATTTTCCTTTACCTTCTTTATGTCTTCAATGATTTCATATCCCATATCCCATTCTTTTATAATTCTAGTTTGATTTCCTGTCTTACTCAGTGTGACCTTTGGTTGCTGAACTATTGTGTCAATGTTCGGCTGCTTGGCCGTTGTTGGGTTAGCTTTAGGTTGTGGTGGAATGACTATTATGTGTCTTCTAGGTAACTCTTTGGAAATTTTAGGTTTCGTAATAGTCGAGCTTGGAACTGGATCTACAATGGGACCTTTACTGCGAGTGTTAATGTTTACAGTAGAGACTGGGCTTTCCATGGGATCGTCTTCTATCAATTCAGTTAAAGGTACCCAATCCCATAGCACCATGGTAGTGTCTGGGGACGGTTCCTCTATTTCAAGGTTTGGTTCCTCTAGAGGATCATCTTGATCTGGGATCTACGAATCCAGCATTTGGTTCATAACTAAACTCATAGAGTTAAGCCATTGTGGGAAGCTCTTTTCAGAGTGCGGCTCTTGATGAAAGATACAAAAGTGCTCCATTCCTATTTCATTTAGATTTAGGACAGGGGAGGTGTTCATAGGTGGGGAGGTTGGTCATTGTCTTCCCTTTTCTTGTAGAAAGGATTGAAAGGATTCCTAGATGTACTAGCTGTCTTATCTTTTTCGAGATCTACAATCTTATTTGATAAATTCTGCATCATCTTAACTACATTTTCCATGTCTTCTGATGACTCTTCTTTATTCCTGGTGAGCAGCAGAGGTTTTCTATTAGTTGCTGGCTTTTCTTCTGCATCTAAGGCATGTTTAGCAATGCTATCTACTTCCTCTTCCACCTTTCTTTATTCTTCGAAGTTTTCTATTAGGGTGGTTTCTTAGCTCTTTTAACGAACTGCTATGAGACCGTCAAGCATTGTTGTATAATATTCAACTAAAGATTCTTTAGCTGGTTTAGTTGCTTCGCTAAAATTATTCAAGAGCGTAGTGAACCTTTGGTTGAAGTCTTGAACCTTTTCCTTCTTTTCCATTCTCATGGACAATAATTCTTTCATGAGTGTAGCTACAGTCTTTTGATTTCCATACTTCTTTAAAAAACAATTTTCAAACTCTTCCCAATTGGAAATTGAGCTAGCTTGTAAGCTAAAATACCAGGAAGAAACTTTTGGTTCGAATGTGTATGGGAACAGCCTATAGATTAAATCTTCATGTTGTACATTTAAAAGATTCAATGCCAGATAAAAACTCTTAAGATGATCTTCAACAGATATACCTTTCCATGGGTCGAATTTGGGTAAAACTTTCTTTGGATTTTTAGGCAAATTGTGGAATGGCCCAGCTAGATTTAATGCTCCTCTTTCTCTCCAAGTAGGTACAACCATGGTTCTTTGCAGAGAATTGGGTGGAGAATCATGTGGTGAATTAAGTGGAGTATTTCTTGGAGTAAAAAGCTCTCCAAGATTTTCTGGATCTTCCAAATTTTATGGGTTTTCAAGATCAACTTCTTTCAGAGGTTCTATGATCTCTTCCAAAGATAAATTTACAAGTTCTTCAAAATCCTGCACAAGAATTGAATCATGGGTGTACTGTCTTTCTTTTCTGGGAGTGCATTTCCTAGGGAGACAAGCTACTACGTTTAAACCACCCAGTTGTCTAACATAAGATCGTGTATGTCTTCTGAAATCTTCTATTTATGTAAAAGGTACAGCATATAATACGTCTTGATGTTCAGAGTGAGAGTTGGGGATTTCTTGATTTGTTACCTCAAGATTTGGATTGTTTGAAATTATTATTCCAAGCGGGTTTTCAGTAACATTTCTGACAATGGGAGAATTTCCTTTATCATCCATGCACTTCAGGCCCTCCTTCTAGCGCCAAAAACGGTTGATGCCCCGAGAATTGCAGCATCAAGTAGAAAGGGATTCTCCCCGATGGGAAATCCCAATTAGATCGCTCACCGTTTGGTGTAGGGAATTCATCCGGTTAACGGTTCCAGCTACCGTAAGATTTAATGTTTCTTATTCATTATACCGGCTGTGGCCCGGTCCACTGTTTATGTATTTTATGTTAAAGATGAAATGCACTTGTCCTAAGCTAATTTAATCTAAATTAAAAGCTTAAACAAATCTTTATCTAAAACTGAAATCAATCTAATCTATCCTTGCAAGGAGCAAACTGTAAATCTGAGTAATGTGCTGAAAGAAAACATCTAAAGATCAACAGGTAGCCATTAAATCATCATCTAGAGCAGGAGGTAAAAGATATTAAAAGATAGCTTCTAATTTAAATGCAATACATTCCATTACTCATTTGAGAGGAACATTAATGTACAGGAAAATAGAGAAAATCATTAATTGCACAGAAGTAATTCATAGAAGCAAAGAAAGCTCTCATTGTAATATGTGAATGATACAAGAGTAGTCTAGTAAGCATTCAACACACAATTCTAGGCAAAATGCCCTCTCCGTGCTTTCATTAGGCAAAACGAGTTCCTTATACATGTAGAGAAGTAGTTCACGTACAAGACAGGAAATGTCTTTTCACCAGCCAAAAGTCCCTTACACTATTCACTATTCATCTATTTATAAGTTTACAAAATGCCTCTAGGGCTGCCACCTGGCCCTTTACATTTGTCTTTAAGGACTTTCCAAAGATAAAACAATTCGTGGCCTCTTTTACATAACAAAAAAAAGGACATTTGTCCTTGCGACTCCATGCTCTAACCATACGGACAAAGAGAAGTAAACAAAAAAAAAACAACACATCATTGTTGGTGCAGCTGTCCTTAAGGTGGTGCCTCTACTGGTGATGATGTTCTTGTGCTGGCTGCTACTGTTGTTGCTGCCTTCTTCTCTTCCTCTGATATATAACTAAACCATACACCAATTTCTCTTACAACCGCATTTGCTGGCGAGGGGAGCAGGACCTTCTGTGAAGTCACATGTGTACCAAGTTCTACTTCAATATTCTGAGTTTCTGCTATTGCTATCTAGTGGATCTCCTTGAACAGATGATTGTACATTGATGATAGCCCAATGTAGTGGTGAAGATCATCAGTGGCCAACACATCAATTTTATTTACATAATTCATTTGAACACCCTGCTCGTCCTTTAAATCTAACAGGCATTTCTCTTTGCTTGGAAATTCATCCAAGGTCTGAGGAAAAACAATCTTGCACTTTTCATGCACTTCATGAATCTTTTGATATAGGCTATTACCTTTCCCCATCGTTTCCTAGATATTAGCCATTAGCTTGGCACCACAGTTCCTGCAAAAATCCATGAGGGCTACATCTTCCTTAAAATCGTCCACAGATTTGAATGGGAGATGTTTAGGGAAATTTTCCTTCCCTTCTCTCCATTCCATCTGGCTCAAAATGTTTTCTTTTACCCGAGTGTACTTTCCTTTAAGCCTAACGGCTTCTGCATTGACTTCCTTCATCCTATCTAGCATGGTCTTGAGTTTGCAAACCCCCTTAGTAATCATTTCTTGCGTGGCATGCATTTGTCTCAAGATGTCACAGAAATGCTCGTGGAAAGGAGACATATCCATCGCTCTGCTTTTTGCTTGCTCTAGCTGCTCAACCATTGACTATTTATCTTCTTCCAACGGAAGATATCTAGCTTCGGAATCATTATTTTCTGCCTCTAGTACCATCATCTGGATTGCCAGATGCTCCTTTTCTTCTTCCGGGTGTCGATACTTATCTGACAACTCTTTGTGGTTAACAGACAGGCGATTATATTTGTTCACCACAAGGTCCCTATAGGCCTACTCATTTTCCATAGTATGTTGCAGCATATGAGCTCTTGTTTTGTTGACTCAAACTCTTTAACCATGTCCATCACATTGTACTCGGTTTCTTTTGTTGCTACCATGGCGGCCGATGCCATGGCCACGGGAGCCTTATTTGTATTTTGCATAACTGTGGTTTCTCACTGGGTGACAATATCTGTATGGAAAGGTCTCTTTAACCTAGTTTTTGAATTCAGGACCACATACTTTCTCTTCTTGTAATATACAAATTTATCCCATCAGGACATAGTATGATCTTCGGATGGGGTGAAAAAGATGATTGGGAGATCTCTTATATGGATGCCTGCCTCCGTGGGTGGGGTCTGTACCACCTGAGATGAGTTTATTTCCATATCCTGGGTGTTAGAACCACCTGCTTGTGTATCTTGGTTGGCTTTAACTTCTTCTTCGGCTTTAAGCCTTCTTTCTTATTCAACATTTTTCTCTTTCTCAATCCTCTCTCTCTCTTCTTGATCCCTAGTAGCTTGCTACAACCTAGCTTCTTCAAGATTAAGAGCCTCTTCCTGCTCCCTTTGCAGCTTATCGGCAGTGATTTTCTGGAATGTCTCTGCCTCCTCTTTCAACGTTTTCTCTTCATGGGTCAGGACCTCAGCCGCTTCCCTTTCTTTCTGCAGGTTGGCTTCTCGGGCTGTGGCAAAGCTAGAGCTAGCTCCACTGCTGTGACGACAAATCTGTAATTCAGTCATATTATTGATTCCTATGAACACCTCTTCTTCGGCATCATAGTAATGGGCATACTCAAAATGAGCATACAACTCCTTGCAATGCACTGCAAATTTGTTCCATCAGTCATTTCTATGAAAGAGTGCCTCTCCAAAGTGGAAAACTCTTAAGTATTGAATGAACTCTTCGGCTGCTGCAACCACCGAGAACTAATAGGATCCTATACAGAAAGGCAAAGGAGGGAAGGAAGCCTTATGTTGCTTATTAAGAACTCCTCCCACTCCATCAAGGAAAACTTGTCTGACTGCTTCTTTCAGGACTATGTAATCAGTGGCATATTTTGGTAAGATGTATGGTGGCTTAGTACCTCTGAACATTCTGATATAGGTTCCCTTTTTCGAGAAGTAGAAATCTCCATAATTTTCCATGACTTCCATGGCATTCTCTGACAAGCAATTGGGCTCTTCATTGAACATCTACTCATATAGGGGCACAATGAATTCCTCACATATGAGCTTATAGTGCATTCTGTAATTTTGAGCCCATAGTATTTTATAAGCAGTGTATACCGAGGTGTTGGACTGATCCCATGAGCAACCTAACCTGGGGAACGGGAGCTTTGCCAAGATACAATCGATGAGGTATGAAGACATGTAAAACTCTAATTTTTTTAGGGCCAAACCTTCTTTAGCTGCAGCCACAGTGGATGCCAAACTATCTGAGAGGATAATAGCCCAATAAAAAATAGTTCCCTTAAATGCTATGTAGTGGATTATGGGGGCCCATTGTATCCTATATATAGTTCCATCAGGCATGCCAAAAATTCTGCTTAACATAAGGGCAATCAACCTAAAAGGAGGTCTCAGGCTCTGAACGCCATACTCATCACTGTCCCTCTTCCTTAGTTGTTTTCCTGTGATTAACAACTTTTTAGCCATTTCGAAATTATTCATCTGTCCCAACCATGCATCGTTCAGCGCCTGCTAGGGACGTGAGAACTTGTAGGCTGCTGCAATATAACTTGGATGGAACGAAGCAAATGCCTCTCCCTTGTTGTCCTGCAACACTCTTGTTTCTGGGTTGGCATGTTCCAATATCCACCCGATTACTTCTGAGCAAGGGAATAGCTAAGGGCGAGTAGAAGCCCTGGATATACTAGAGGTCCTGATGTTTAGTTAGATTTGTTCTTCTTCTAAGATTACCTCTGGGATATCTTGGTCTCTGATCATCTGGTAAATGTCTCCCCACCGGACCTTGGGAGGGACGCCTCCGGTGCACTTAGTGTCTTGAAAGAGAGTTTTAGTCCTTCGCTCTACTGGCTCTGGTTCCATCATTTTAGCTTTCTTTCTGTTACCCTTTGGCATTGTAGCTTATCTCTGTCAAGCAACCATACATGAATGAACATGAGATTGCAAATAATTATGTATAATAGAGAAAGACCCGAAAGAAATAGGACTTAGCATGATAACGTATAATCATAATAAACTATAATGATGCATGCTGGGGAAAGAAACAAAAACTGCAAATCACTCAAGAAACACACATTAAGGCCACCTAACTTGAACGTTCCAGGGAGGTGATGTCGGGCTCGGATAATTTTGGGCAGGCACATGGGCATGGTTATAGGTTTGCATTGCCAAATAAGAACCTTTTGTTGGCTAACCGGATTGGGAAACCTATGGGGTTGAAGTGGCTGGTAAAATCTACAAATACATGCAACTTGAAAACAAAAGACAGTATACAACGAATGCCCGCAGGCCATGCAATCGACATGGTGAAAACTATCTGAGAAGATCTTGACGTAAATTTAGGACAAAACTAACAGTAGAATCACTTACCTAGCAACAAGACGATGACCTAACAGGGTTTGATGCAGCAACCAAGATGAGCTGGAGAAAACTTGAATAATCTCCAATCAACGTCTTCTAGCAACTCGATTCAACCAATGGGTTCAAAAACAACCTCTACCACCTTTATAATGAGGTCCACACGTGTGGAAATTAATGGGTAGGTGGTGGTAATTTAAAATGGTGCATATGGTGGGTCAAATCATCATAAACGACATTTAATCCTAGCTGTCAAAACCAGAGGGAAAGGGCAAGTTTCGTCCGCCGTCGTAGTAAGAACATGTGAGTTTCTTCTGAAGTGCGGGAGACTTGGCGTTTGAACGCGGCATCTATTCGTCATGGAAAAGGAATGAGAGTTGATCCATCGTTGTGGGAAGACTCAATGAGTTCTTCCAAAATTTACAAGGCCATAGTCCATCGCAGCGAGAACTTGTGAGTTGGTTCGCCGTTGTGGGATGACTCGACGAGTTCTTCCGCAATATCGGATGAACTTGGTAAGTTTTTTTTGAAAAAAGTGAACGGTCGAAGGACTTGGAAAGGAGGCACCTGTTGCGAAAAAACTTCATGAATTCTTCCTCCATTGTGGGTGAACGTCACGAGTTCTTCCAAAAATAACAAAAAAGTCTAAGTGCTTCTGCCATTTCGGGAAAAAAGTCTAAGTGCTTCCGCTGTTTCCGGAGAAAAACTTGAGTTTGGACTTGGAAAAAAAAAATGCAACTAAAAAAGGTTTCTCATTGAAACAAAAACTTAGTACAGAAAAATTTTCTAGAGAAGACTTAACTCCTAAGCGAACTTTCTAGGAAAAGAGAAGGAGGGGGCCCAATGGCTACACAAAAATTTGGGGGGGATGTTGCTGCAACAACAGACCCTTTATGATTCACATCTAAATTAATAATATTATAACTTGGGTTGATTCTCACAAGGTTTTTCTTATATCCTCCTTAAATATCCATTAACATCATATATGTATTTGGATCAGACCTCCCATAAGTAAGACTCAATCCATTTTATACAATGAGTTAGTATTCCAAAGGGTCATCCTCTATCTAACAACAATGAACCAATAAATTTAATTTAAATAGAAGCTGGGAGAGTAGTCCAAAAGAAGTCGACGTATTTGATCAAAATTACTTTTAAACAAAAATGGACTGAGTGAGTGTGTCTCTTTTATAGAGTCAGGACTCTCCAAAGATCGAAACAAAGTAGTTAATGAAGGAGAAACTGAGGGCACATCTCTCCCACCAATTGTAATTAGAAATAGATAGAGTAAAAAATAAATGAAAGCTTCACTTTCTCATACCAAGTACATATTGTCCATAACTAAAAATAGTTACAATAAAAATAACATAGAACATATATCTCCCACCAAATAGAAAAATCGACATAATAATGAGAAGGATTGATAGCACAAATCTCCACTACAAAGGATGCCCCAATTTTTTTTTGAAAATATTGTTGGTGAATATAATAAATTGGGTCAATATTTTTGTAGAGTTCACCCTTATATCAATAAACAATAATATATAACTATTACAATAGACTCACGTCCTTCTTCACAAAGTGAGAGAGACTACCTTCTTCAATAACAAAAGAAGTTCAGTTAATTTGAAGGATAATCTTGGAGTTGGTTCTCGGAGATACCCCTCTCTTCATCAACATATCACTTTTTTTAATTTTATATATATATATATACACTTGAGTGTAAAAAGATAACAAGGGAGTTTCGAATATCTTTTGGGATACCATTCTCTTTGATCTAGCATTCATCAACAAAATATTACATTACAGAATGTAGCAACATAACTTCGTAATAGATTGCATTACAAGTAGGGAGAATAGGGTTTGAATTTACTCTAAGAAACCGACCTTCTATCTCATAGTGCCGAGCCTCTTTCCACCTGCTATGTTATCCATTGTAGAGAGTGAACAATGCATATTTCTTCCCACACTCCCTTTGGAATCCATTCTCCAACCTCCACCCCCCTCTTACATTCACTCTTTTTTATTTAAGTATAACAATGAAATCCATTAACTTCCCAAGAGAGCTCACTCTCTCTCTTGAACAAAATGTAAAAGTATAGAGAAAGAAAATCATGGAGCCGCTCTTCTTTACCAACCAAAAATAATATAAGATTAACTATAGAATCTAAGAATTAGTTCAACCCTCACTATGGAGAGAAAACCCTTTCTTCTTCTCACACCTACCTAAGGTGGAAATGGTATAATAACAACAACGGATAAACAATATTCATAACAAAGACAAGAATTGTAATAAAAGCACATATCCAACACGTAGAACCTGACACTTTTGTAAAGATACCACAAAGTACGAAGCGATCCATGATCCCACTAAGAGTTATCACCAATATTTTTATTCTATTAATCCATGGAAGTTATTGAATGTGGTGGTCTACAACCATTGGGATCTTCTCTTCTAATCACTTCCAACCACCTACTTGAGACCACTCCCCACTATTAATTAATGGAGACTACTCCACACCATATCTACTCACATGATGTGGTTGAACTTCGATCCAAAGGAAGAAACCCTAACTGAAATCCTCCACTTAAAATAATTTAATTGAACAATAATCATTTTCTTCACCATTTGTTATAAATTTAACTAGGCAAGATATTCATTTTTAATATACATATATTTAATGTGTGCTTACACACAAACACACATGTTGACTAAGTCATTTCTTAAAAATAAAAATTAGTTTCCATTAAAATCCCAACGAACCCCTAGGAATCGAGTGGTTATTAACAATGCCCTTATTAATGAATTGTCAAAACTATGAAAACTCATAAGCACACTTATTGACTTAAGGTTTTTAGGAAATCAATTGATCAATAGAAGTTCACTTTCCTTTGAGTGCCTAAGGCACCATGATGACAACTTGTCATCATCAATTAGGTTCCTACAGTTTAATATCCCTCAACCTACCCCCCTAGTAGATTCGACTGTACACATCATTTCGTTCCAGTGCACTTCCTTCTCCTAGGTCGACTTTGGTTATTTTGTCATTTTTGTAGCATGGGTGTTCACCCTTGCTCGTGCAAAAGAGCACTTGCTAAGGATAATGGAATCCTTAGCAGCAGTTTGAAGGAAGGTAAAGAGTTAAAGGTAAAAAACAACAATACAAGATTAAGCTAATATATTCATGGAAAATAAATCTAAACTACAATGGCAAACATGAAAAGAGTACAAGAAACAGTAAAATAAATCTTGATTTTTTTTATAAATGGTAGACAAGGGTTTGCATAAAGATTTTTTTACGTCAAATATGAGGTTGGTGGAGTTTTTGCATTCATAGGGATCGATGCACCAGTACACCATGGGTTCCTTCTCTTCTCCAAATCCTCAAAGGTGGGAGGAAATATTGACTCAAAGGGGAGAACTGTAGATCAAGTGGTTTGGGCTAGAGTTCTAGAGTCATTTGGGCAGCATAAGGGTAAGGTAAGTGGTTTATGGTAAATGAGGGACCTCCATCACCTTTTTATATATTTTTGGGTGGTGGTGTAAACAACCATGGTTTTGGGTAGCAAAATAGTTTAAGTTAGAGGTTTTAGGGTTTTTTGCCCTCTTTTTCTTTCTTTTTTGAATTTTATTTTGTTTATTCCCTTTTTATTTTGATTTTAGGAACTTTAGACCCCCTTTTGGGGGGTTTGTTATGTTTTGGAAGAATTGAGTTAATTTGAGGAGGCAAAAGGTGATTTTTTCCTTTTTAGGTACCCATTTGGACATTTTTGAGGTTATGGAGGTTAGAATGATAGGGAAAATGGTCAACAAGGTTATGTGTTTAAAGGAATGAGCTAGTGAGTAATTTCTTGGTGTTAAAAAATTCCCCCCTAATGTGTGAGGGCAGGAGCTCATCGTATGGCTGATAGACATCATAGGCTTTTTTGTTTTCTAAGGGTATGAGCATTGTGGTGGAGAAGATCAGAAACTACTTGGAGACCGGAACATGGGCTCCGTACGAACTATAAGAACTCAAATTGAACATACATGTCCTCAAGAATGGATGAATAATAATATGAATAGATGGAGGAGGAGGGCATACCCATGATCATATCAAGATACATAATAAGAATGAGGCCCAAGAGGGGAGATGAACAATACATGGAGAACTGATGTGTACATCATGGCAGTCTAGAGGGGACACAAATCTGGGACATACTCATGGTCCAACCATGATTGATCTGAATAACTGGTGTATGAACATAGTGGCATCCATATGGACTGTGGTACCGTAACAACTGATATTCTATTGAATTTGAACTCGGTACATGGGGAAGAAGATAACTGAAGTGCTTCTAAATACTGTCATTGAGCACAACCCAGATATCTGTGGGAACATTCAATTGGGGAGGTTCCAAATAGGCTCCCCAATGTGCTAGAGTCAGGGGACATCTGGGGTCTTCGACTAATAATTTAAGGCACCAATATCCTGCACAAATCTCAACGGTGCGATCAAGGTTTTGACGTCAAGCACGTGAGAAACAACCATTCGGAGAGGCACTAAGGACTCCTCTCAAAATGGTCCGTAGGCATGCACCACTGATTGTGATGAGTCTAAGGCACATGGACCTCTAGGTCTATCCTCTCTAATAGATGGGTTGGCGTCGACAGAGGGAGTCTAGAAACTTACAAGGAAATGAGGTTTCCTTGAGATGAGAATGAGGTGTACAACCAAGGGGTGATAGTATTGGAGCTAGGACTGACATATTGTGGGGGTGGGGAACAATTGAGGTCATAGAGGGGGGGCTCAAACTTCCTTTGTTCAGAGTATGATGGCATGGATGACCTGGAAGCATATGAATCTAACTTGGGGGAAGGGGGTCATAGCTTAATGGGAAAGGGACTCTAATTGTAACGGGGGGGGAAACTAATAAATGATATCGCAAGGATCTAAGGGTGGCATATTGTAGAATACTTTGAATAAATGCGACCATACTAGGAGTGTTTCCATAATGTGGGGACTAGATATGATCTATCGTGGCGTCGATAGGCACTGTTTTGACCTTCTTCATGGTTTAAGGAGTGTGAAGAAGAGATATAAGTATGCTCAAAATGGTACTATCATGTGGATTTGTACGAGCCCAGAAGAGTACGTGCTCGTGGTTGCTTTCAATTTTAAGGAGTCTGAAAGCGATAAGAATTCTCTAAAATGGTGGATAGGTACCGTCGGGTGGACTTATACAAGCCCAGGACAGTGAGTGCTCGTGGTTGCTTTCAATTTTAAAGAGTCTTAAAGCAGTAAGAAGACTCCAAGGGGGTTTATTTTTCATGTGTTAGTCTCCAAGGACCGAAAAAGCATAAAAGTATGCAATGAAGAACTCTTCTAGCCGGTGTGACTAGAGTATTCCTTTTTCGTAATTAGTCTACAAGGTCCAGAAAAGGGTTAAACTTATACCAGGTAGACTCCCTTTCAGATACTTTTATCAAGCATGAAAGGAAGCAAGATTGCTCAACGATCTTTTCATTATTTTAGGAGTCATAAAAGAGCTTAACAGAAACTCCTTAAGTGTCTTTTTTGTAAAGGAATTGTTCGGCCCAAAAGAGGGATAAAACTATATCAAACAAGTTGATGGCCATGTTGCATCCAAAGTGGCACGCAAATCGAGGTATGAAAGGGCTGGAAAATCCCATCAAGGGTTTTCGTGCGAGCGAGAAATGATCTCAAGCATCATCACGGGCATGGAGATATGAATCCGATGATGTGAATGTTGCAAAAAATGGATTTGGCATGCAAATCGAGGCGACAGTGGGCGAGGAAAAAATGCCTAAAAAGAATTTCAGTGAAAACGGGAAAGGGTCTCAACCATCTGTAAGGTCTTGGTGAAGTGAATCTAGTGGTGTCAATGGTTCGAAAAATGAACATCGTATGATCCCAGCATGCCAAAATAAGGATTGGTCAAATTTCTATAAAAAGTAAATGGGCCCAATGACATGTGTCATTGTTATAGTTGAGTTTGACAAGAGACTCTAGAGAGACAGAGGTGAAAACTGAGATTGTGAGAGATCCGACCGTTGGATTTGCATTCCGAGAGTTACAAGTAAGCCTTCGTGTCCTTATCCTTGTATTTTATTTTATTTTTTTTGGGAATGGGCCTCTGGGGGGGCATGTCAGGTGTTTCTTGGGGCCAAGGCTCCAAAGCACGGATTTGGAGGGGAACTGCATGCTCTGGAGCACGATGTTGGGAGAGGTATTTGTGCTCGTCGAGTGCAGATGATGGCCTGTTAATCGCGTTGGATGAGTGCGGCTGTGCCTCCCATAGTCATGCTCCAGAATGGGTTGGGGGTTGTCAGATCTATGCTTATTGAGTATGGCTGAGGCCTTCTTAGTTGCGTTCTGAAGTGCAACATTTTGAGGGGAAAAACGCTTTAGGGCATAACTCTGGAGGGCGCAGTTGTGCTCTAAAGCTCGTATTTTTGGTAGGAAAGTGGCTTCAGAGCACAACTATGGGACCGACCGGTGTGCTCTAGGAGCACACTTTTCGAGGGAAAAAAGATGCTCCAGAGCACACTTGTGGGGGAAGATAGCGTGTTGGAACCAGTGCACCCACCTGGGGGGGATCTATGGGATGTTTATATGGTTCTAATGGGTTTTGTTGGATTGATTGGGAGGATGACAAGGGTTACATGGCGAGAGCGAGAGATACAAGATACTATCCTCGACAGTATTAGAGAGGATGTGGGTGTATAGGAGGCCTTGGCAAACTGTTGTTTATTAAAGTTCTCGCAGATGTCATTTATGCATTCAAGCTAGATTGTTGTTGAACACGTTGGTTGGGTTCTGGGATTCGGATCTTGAGGCATTCATGATCCAAGCTGAGTGGTTGGATCTCACCCTGGTCGATGTTTATTTCTGACTGGACTGCCCAGGTTGGGCATGGTTACTGATACCCTGCCTAGGAGGGCAGGGAATGTATCTATGCAGGTATTACTCGATAGATACTACTATGGTACTGCATAATTGCATGCCAATGCACTACTGATTTGTGATCTTGAGAGTTCGATGACTTGGGCTATTTTGGTGCTAGTGGTGGGAATTTTGGATTCGCATGCTCGACATCGGGTCTTGGGGGGGCATATGGTTTTAGTGCAGCAGGTTCTGGCTAGGACTTACTATGCTTGGGGACAGATGTATTTGTCAGTTTTCAGCGGGAGCTGAGCAAGGTGAGGAATTTGGGAGGGGAGTTATGTTTCCCCTCATTTTTCTTTGAGCGAGTCCCTATGCTGTGACCTCATATAGTAGTGTGTGATGGGGGACAGATAGAGATGCGTATGCGGCAATGGGGCAAGATGATCACTCATGGAGGTGGTGTTCTTGTAGGCTGATTCTTTACATAGGCACTGTTCAGGAAGTGGATGTAGCTACCAGTAGTCATTGATGATTACCCGTACCGCTAGATGGACTATCAAGGGGATCCTCAGCTACCACGGCCACCTGGTCAGGCACGGGGGTCAGATGGTACATATATCTTTGGTTTGCTTTCTGCTTATAATGTCATGTTATATCTACTTGATGGCATATATCGTAGATATAGGATTTTTTCGTATTGACAACTTTGTGTTTTTTTACATAGATGTGGGACCATAGCCGCCACCGAGACATCAATCATGGATAGGTCGGGCTGAGGGGGTGGACCCAGTTGATTGCAGGGAGGGGCATCGGTGGAGTGACGCGACTGCGATGGAGGCTTTATGAGTCAGCATTGATCGACTCCTAGAGGGGGTAGTGGATGTGGGTTGGAAGCATTTAGATCAAACACTGATTTATTTATGTTATGATGCTCCTCGACAATTTAGACCCATTATGCGGCGCATTGCGATGGCCATCAAGACTGTGAGGGCTATGGCATGAGGGGATGTCCCTCATCTAGGAGATGATGATGAGGATATTGAGGGGGAGTAAGATCCCTAGGAGGAGTGGGGAGAGGATGATTCAGTGGCATAGGAGGTTAACGAGCCCGAGGAGGAATGGGGAGAGGATGAGTTGGTGGCAGAGGCTGCTGACATGCCCGAGGAGAGAAAGGAGATGATAAGTGAGCAGCCAAGGCAGAGGAGTCACGGGAGGAGGAGGGAAATGGTGACGATGTTATTGGGGAGATGACTCTAACTAGGCAGTTGATCGGACTACGCCCACTACGATGGGCATGTGGTATTTTTGTATATATGGATTTTTATTATATGGAGAGGATGCCGTTGGGGCTCTTCGATATGTTTATATGTATTTTGGGTGCCATGGACACTTATGACATTTTCATGATGTGATATATATATACCGGCACATGGATGTCTTTTTGTGATATTGTTTGTTCTTTATGCACATGGATGCGCTTATGATGCTAGTTTCTTTTTGTTTTTTTTGTGGTTTTAAAATGCCTATATGATGTTTTATGTACATGTGGATGGTATGATGATGTATATTTATGGTTTGCGCCCTACATATGGTGGTTTATGTGCCAGTCTAGAATATTGTTAGCCATTTTATCTACTACACTATTTTGATTTCGAGGGATATGAGTGAATGTAATGGATTCAAACTGTCTGATCATTTGTTTAGTGCGCAGGAACTTTCTAAAGCGGTAAATATCTCGTACCTAGTAAAAGTTGTTGAGTTGGGAAACAGGCACCTGGGATTCAAGGAACACACGAAGGTGACATATGCCAATCTGGAGGGTTGTGGTCAAGAGACAGGCCATAGCATCGTACTCATCCCAGTTATTAGTAGCAGCGCCTGTGCACACTCCATCGCAGTGGCTTAATTTGTGTGAGGGGGAATAAAGTACCCAAGCTGTGGAGGTGAGGTTCAGAGACCAGTGAAATGCATTGTCGAAAAAACTGACATAAGGTGGTAGAACAGGATCCATATGTTGTTATGCAGGGGGGAACAAGATGTGAGGTGTTTTTTTCTTTTATGTAAAAAGTTAAAAAAAAAAGAAATAAACTTTACAACTTGGTATAGTGGGCCCAACAAAATGTTAAGGGTATAAGCATTTGAGGTACAACCCATTGTGGGGGTTTTGCATGGGGTTTCCTTCAAAGTGGGTGAGGATGTATGCCCCATGTCCCAAATAGGTGTGGATGATGTATGGACCTTGCCACATTGATTCAAACTTTCCTTCCCTAGTCTTTTCATGTGCTTGGTCATAAACCAAGACTAGGTCTCCTTCGCAGAAATTGTGAGGGTGGACGTGCTTATCGTAACTGGCTTTGGAATGGTTCTTTACAGCCTCAATGGTTTGCAGGGTTGTTTGACGATCTTCATTGGCCTGTTCCAGAAGGATTAGGCATTGCTCAAGTGCTGAAGTGTTTGGGAGGAGTACGACGACGATATGGAGGGCGAGAATCTGACACTCGATGGGAAGGACAGACTTGACGTCGTGGACCAAGATAAAAGAGGTGAAACCCGTAGCAGTCTTGGTAGATGTGCGGTAAGACCAGAGTGCGGGAAATAGAATATGATGCCAGTTGGACTTGCGGTGGTCTATTGTGCGTTGAAGAATGGTCTTCAGTATTTTGTTGATAGCCTCTACTTGGTCGTTCCAACTCTTTTCAGACGGAGTCTTCAAATTGTATTCCATGGTCAGAAACGAGTTGTTTCGGGACACCGAACCGAGTGATAACATGGTTGAAAAAGAAACAAGTTGCAATCTCACTCATGCAATTGAACATGTGCCTGGCCACGACCCACTTAGTGAAGTAGTCGATGACCACAATGATGTACTTGTGGCCACTCGCTGAGGTGGGGTTGCACATCATAAAATCAATAGCCCATTTGCAGAAAGGGCCAATAGTGATAACTCGATGGAGTGGAGTGGGGTGGGGTCCTTTCTTTGGTTGCAAAGAGCTGGCAGTTTCGGCAATTTATGACTGCAGTGATGCAATCAGTGAAGAGGATGGGCCAGAAATATCTAGTGCGGATAACATTTTAGGTAGTGGCCATCCCTGATAAGCAAGGATAATTTTAGGGGCGAAATTTAGCCCATGGGCTATTTTTCCATGTTTTTTTCCAAAAAAATATTCGCCAATGGGGTAAACTTTTTTCACTCTAAAAGTCGCCAAATTATTATATAAACTATATAAAATCCTTAGAAATTGAATTAATTTTATAAAAATATCGCCAAATATTTTATAGTTGACATTTTAAGAATTGGTAAGATTCGCCAAGGTTTATACACTTTTAAATAAGTATGGGTCCTTAGAATTTTCCATGCTGAAAAGTGGCCACCGCGAGCTCCATTGTGACAATCATTAAGGACTTGCTCAGCCTCATCTAGGGTGAGGCAGCGACATAGAATGGTGTCAATACCACGATGGTATAGCACATCACTGAGGAGAACGTAATGAGAGGCGTGATGGAGAATGTGTTGGTGCCCATCGCGATCGAGGTCGGATCAAAACTTTTGGGTGTGGAGGTACTCTAGGATATCGCCATACCAAGCGTCATTGGAAGAAATGATAAATAAGTGGTCATCAAGGAGATTGGTATTAATGGAAGTTGAAATGGATTGTGACGGTAAATCCGACATGAGTTGTGCCAATGCGAGGGCTTTGACGCTCTTGGTTGCTGTAAATGTGAGTTCCTACTCCTGGAGTATGATGACCCACTTAGCCATGCGGCCCTAAAGGAGGCTGCTACTCAAGAGGTACACCATAGGATTCGAGTCGGCCACAATAGTAGTTTGGCTTAATAGGATGTAGTGGCATACCTTCTATATGGAGAAGACGACAGTGAGGGCCAACTTCTCCTCCTAGGGATAACACAGTTTTGGGCTAGATAAGTTCTAACTCATGTAGTAGATTACATGCTCTTTCTGTGCACTATCCTCTTAAATGAGCACCCCTGAGATAGCATATTTGGATGATGAAATGTAAAGGATGAAATCCTTTAAGAAATCGGGGGGGAAAATCAAGGGGGCATTGGTTAAGGTTGTTTTAAGGGTTTGAAAAGCCACTTTTGCTTGTTCGTCCTAGATAAACAAGATGAGGGTACGAAGTAAGCAAAGAAAACTGTGGACCATTGTAGCATATTCTAGGACAAAGTGGCGAAGAAAGTTGTCTCTCCCATGTAAACTCTATAATTGTCGTACGGTATGGGGGGATGGGAGGTTAAGAATGGATTGAACCTTTAAGGGTTCGATGGTTATCCCTTCCTAAGAAATGATTAATTCCAATAACCAGCCTATAGGGATGCAGAAGATGCACTTGAGTGGGCTCAAGTGGATCCTATAATTGAGACAACATAAAAAGACTTGTCGGAGGTCGTTTAGGTGGTTGGTCCATTTCTTTGATTGGTCCATAAGGTCATCCAGATAAACTAGGATGATATGGGCCAAGCCATGGAAACAATATGTCATGGCCCACTGAAACAATGGCATGACTCGATAGGAAAAGGTGCCCCATTGGGTAGTATATGTAGTTTTGTATTGGTCTTATTTCTGGATATGGATTTGATTGTATCCATAGAAACCATCCATGAAGAAGAGAACCTCATGTCCTGCACAAGCATCAATGAGTTGATCGATGAAAGGTGTGGGGAAATTGTCTTTGGGACAAGCGCGATTGAGATCGTGAAAATCCATACAGACATGGAGAGTGCCATGTTTTTTGTTGACAGGTACAAGGTTGGAAACCCAGGTAGTGTAAGCGATCGGATATATGAATCCAACTTTACGCACTTTCTCAATCTCAAATTTGACTACGGGGATCTCAGATGGGTGGATGGGTCTTTGCTTCTTTCAGATGGGTGGGACATCCAGCCAAGTGTTGATGTGGTGTTGGACAATGGCAAGGTCTAAACTAGGAATCTCGGTGTAGGACCAAGCGAAGATGTCACAAAATTCTTGGAAAAGCTTTTTATATTCTTCGACCTCCTATTTTGTACAAGAGGCCCCTAAGGTAATGAGCTCGGGTTGGTTTCCCTGGTGGGAGATATCGACCTGTATCGTGGGTGAGAGGTTCACTATGTTCCCCTCTTCAAAGGTGTCGAGTGTTGGGATAGGGTTCTTAAACCAGTCCACCATATCAGGGAGGAAGTCCTTGGTCTCGATTTACAGTTAGTGGGTCATTGTAGAGGTGGACTCCCCAGGGATGAAATATGACCAGTGATGCATATCATCCCAGGGATAGTCGGGTGTAATGAGTGCTTCGAGGATTTCCTTGTCTCTATGGAAGCACTAAATTGTTAAATCAATCAAAGGAAGGTTAGATTCCAGATGCACGTTCTGCCTATCTACTGTACAAATCATGTATATGGTGTTAATCTCTTCCGACGAGGAGGATAGCGGGGGGTGAATCTCATCGACGGTGGTGATAGATTTCTCTAGAGAGGACTGAGTTAGTTCATGGAGAGCCAATCTATATTCTCGGAGATCTAGACAATGGTGTGAGTAGTGACCGTATATTCCACATATGGCGTAAGCATGGTTGGTGCGTAGTGCCTTGTTGCACAGGTGGGCAAGTGGATTTAGCTCGACTGCGGGAATGTTGCGGTCATCATCCAAAGTATTCATATGTTTTTGAAGATTGGGTAGATGTCGACAGTTAAGGGTAGCATGACCCAAATCATTGCATAGTGAGCACTTAGGTGGTGTGCGGAGTGGTGGTTGAGGTATAATAGGTTTCTTTGCTACCGGAGCTGTGTAAGTTTGCAGGCCTCTTCCCCCGATATTTCATGGTGGTGGAGGGGAAAGGTTCGTCGTAGATGTGGATGCCACACCAGGGGGTGGGTGGTTAGGAGTGGCTTCCATGCCATGAGGTGGTTGGTTGGACTAGTTGTAGAATAACCTGTTGTGTCATGAGGTGGGGATGGGGGCTTGTAGGTACCATACATGTAGTCCTAGGGTTAACCTGGGGATGTTTAACGTATCCATAACTGGTGTGCTTATTAATCCAGAAGGTGGGAATAAGAATGGTATCCCATGGATAGGTGTTGCTCCGACGTAACTGGGTACGGTTAGAGGTTGTGGAAGCAAGCGTGGATGTGAGTTGGGCACGGTTTGGTTAGATGAAACTGTGCACAGATCCGATACCTATAACACTGATAGGGGTAGGGGGATGGAGCTAAAGGTGGATGTCATGGGAGCTTCATAGTATATTCCAGGTCCACTTGAAGGGATTAATGGCGTGGGTGTACTTAGAATAGGTTGTTCAACCATGGGGAGAACATTTTCTTGTGTAGCAGGGGCATTCGGGTCATATTACATTGTTGGTCAACCTTGATGATCTGTCCTTCATGGGGTAACATCATGATATGGAAAACCGACGAAGCAACAGCTTTCATGGTGTAGATATAACTACGTCTGAGAAGGAGGTTGTAATCAAGTTGGGCATTGATGACCTCAATTTCTATGAGGATGTTTTTCCTAGCTAACTGGAATGGGACGTTGGCCAATGGGCCCTAAGGTTTAGCAGAGTGACCGTCATAAGCGCATAGGGTAGTTGTGGATGTTAATTTTTTGATAATTTCATTCAAAAATGATCCAGGATCGTAGTAAGAGAATAACATGCACATCATAACAATCATAAACACAAGAGATGCGTAGTTTCCTTGGGGAAAACCAAGAAGGTGAAAAACCCTGCAACTTCCTGAGAGATAGAATAAGCCCCAACACAAAGATCACAAAGATCAATCCCCAAAATATAGATGAATCTAGTAGCTACTCCTCCTCCACTTGTGCGCACTCCTCTCTCTCAAGTATGTGAGTTGGATGAGTGAGTGAATGAATAGAATGATAGACACTCACTCTCTATTTATACACAACTTAACCCGCCTTTAACCCTAATAGGGCCAACTTCCTAAGGAAGCATAATAACCCTTCCACATGACTCATACAGGGTCAACCCCAGACTGGTGGTCTAACAACCCATCAAATATAAGTTGCGACACTTACAATAATACTTGTGACACTTGCAACATTTATAAATACAAATGAAGACACTTCTAATTGGAGGAATAATACATCTCCATCGGGAATATAATAAAGTACAAGTGTAATACATAGAAGAATATCTTCCAAAGTTACAAATACATCAACACTCCCTCTTAACTAGGAAGGTATTCTCTTGACACAGGTCATCAATACATATCGGCACAAGTCTTCAATTATGGACCTGGATCATCCTCACTGGATCACGGAGCATCATCGCCACTACTATTGTACTCATCATCTCAATCACTGGGCTATCTCTCAATTCTTCTCGTCATAGGAAGTTCTATAGAGCCAACCCTTTTTCATGATGGATGTAGGCCTAGCCTCCTATAGGTCTTCATCATCTTTGCGAGCTCGCCATCCTATGGAATCCTCAGGGATGATTACGTGCATCAACAAAACCTTGAAGGAGTATTCCAGGACTGATTACGAGCTTACTGCTCAACCTGTCAGATCTCCCAGGGACCTATTACATGTGATGACCACAAAACCTTAAAAGAGTGTCCTAGGAACGTTTATGTGCATAGCACGACCGGAAAGAACTTTAAAAAGCATCCCAAGACTTTTACATGACTAGCACAACCTATCGGATCTCTAGGACTGATTACATGTGGTCTGGCAAAACCTCAAAAGAGCATCCCAGGACTGATTACAAGCTTATTGCTCAACCTATCGAATCTCCTAGGGAAATATTATATGCCAAGGACAAAACCTCGAAAGATCATTTTCCATATCTCCCGGGGAGATATTATATGCCATAGGCAAAACCTCGCAAGAGTATCTGCAAATATCCCAAGGAAAGATTATATGTCCTCCCAAGCAAAAACTTGAAAGAGCATTTTCAAGATCTCCCAGGGAGCTATTATATTCCATAGGAAAAACCTCACAAGAGTATCTGCAAATCTCCCAAGTCAAGATTACATGCTTATCACACAAGCTATCCACAACCACAGAGTATCATCCTGATACTCATGATCATCTTGATCATCCTCGCATGGAGCATCATCCTGATGCTCATGGTCATACTGATCATCATCATACATTACATCATCCTGATGCACATCATCATTGCATGATCATCCTAATCATTGTCATAGCATCATTCTGATGCATATCATCATCGCATGATCATCTTGATCATAGAACATCATCCAGAGCATCGTCTTGATGCTCATCACATAGTGCTTACATCGATAGCCATGGGAAGGATCCTCCTACCACCATGCTTGGAATGGATCCTGCAAATGTGTCCCATCACTTCCTCCATGAAGTATAGTCTATCTAAAGAACACCAAGCCTCTCTCCGAAGTACTCAAACTTCACTCTCGCTAGTGGTTTGGTTAACACATCTGCAATCTGCTCATCCATCACAACATACAGGAGCTTCACTGCTCCTCTCTGCACCATATCCCTGATATAGTGATATTTCATCTCGATGTGCTTCGACCTGTAATGGAACATCGGGTTCTTAGACAAATTCACACAACTCTAGTTGTCACAGAAGATACAGATAGCATCCAACTGGAGATCAAACAAATAAGACAGTAGCTTCCTTAGCCATATTGCCTCACAACTAGCTGAACAAGATGTGACATACTCTGCTTCGACTATACTTAGTTCTACACAGGATTGCTTCCTGCTAAACCAAGAGATCACACCTGATCGCATACTGAAGTAGCACCCCAAAGTGATCTTCGTATCTGCAACACTACTTGCCCAATTTGAATCAACATAACCCTCCAGGTTAAACTTTTGATTCGCATCATACTTGAGCCCATAATCAATTGTACCCTTCAGGTACCTCAGAATATGCTTTACACCAATCAGGTGAACATGTCTAGGATCTATCAGAAACTGGCTCAAGGTGTTCACTACAAAGCAAATATCTGGTCTCATGTTCATCAGGTACATCAAGGACCCAATAATCTGACTATACATTGTGGCATCAACCAACTCCGATGAAGCATCACTCAATAGCTTCAGGTTCGATGCCATAGGTGTGGCCATGGCCTTGTAGTCCATCACCTCGAACCACTTCAGGATCTCTATTGCATACTTCCCTTTGTTAGAAAAACAGGATCGCAGAGCAATCACAATAAACAGAAATGCAAATATAATCACACACACATTACAAGAGAGACACAGATATATCGTGGTTCACCCAACTTGGGCTATATCCACACTGAAGTTTCTAGTCCTTATTATTATTTCTTCCAGTAAAGTGAAGGGATACAACCTGTAGCACAACCAGTGCACTTCCTCTTTACTGTCTCACAGTCTCTCTTCTGATCTTAGAGATCTTTACAATGCATAAAACCTAATACATCTTACCCTAGCCGTATTACAATGTCTTTCTTTTATAAGGGAAATACAATGGGAAAATACAATGGGGAGTGAATGTACAGTCCTTTGGGTGCACGACTGAGACAATATCATCTATGAGACTGGAAGATCTGGCTCCACAACCAACAGTCTCCCACTTGGAGACTGATCACAACAAATCCACCGCTACTGTACTTGCTAGACCTTGGACTTGGAAACTTTCTCATCTTCACCTTCATGCTAGAAGGCCAACTGAAATCGAGCAAGAACTTAGTTTCTCTCTGGTCACTACCTTTGTGAACATGTCTGCAGGATTCTAGCTAGTATGTATCTTTTCCAGCTTCAACAATTCATCTTCCAGAACAGAGCGTATGAAATGATACTTCAGCTTTATATGTTTAGTCCTAGAATGGAATGCTGAATTCTTTGCACGATGAATGGCACTCTGGTTGTCACTATACAACCTGCTATCCTTCTTCTTCTTACCCACTTCATCCATAAACCTCTACAACCAAATCATCTCTTTACTAGCCTTTGTAACAACAACATACTCTGCTTCCATTGTTGAAAGTGCAACAACCTTTTGCAGTCTTGAAATCCAACCTACTACTGTTCCACCTACAATAAACACATACCCTGTGGTGCTCCTCCTGCTATCCTTATCACCTGCCATATTTGCATGAACATATCCCTATAGAATAGTGTCTGAACCTCCAAAACATAATGCCTGAGTGGTGGTACCTCTCAAATACCTGAGAATTCACTGTACTTCCTTCCAATGTTCTTTACCTGGATTGTTCATATATCTGCTCACAACTCCCACTGCTTGTGCAATATCTGGTGTTGTGCACACCATCGCATACATCAAGCTGCCAAATGTTGATTGATAGGGAATCTTGGACATGTAATATGTCTCTTCCTGTGTCTTGGGACACATCTCCTTTCTTAGACTAAAATGGCTAGCCAAAGGTGTACTTACTAGTTTTGCATTCTACATTCTGAACCTCTCCAACATCTTTTATATGTACTCACTCTGAGACAATGTCAATTTGCGATTTTTCCTGTCTCTTGTTATTCTCATACCAAGGATTTGCTTTGCAGCACTCAAATCCTTCATCGCAAATGAATTAGCTAGCTTCATTTTGAGTACATTTATATCCTACATGTTAGACCCTTCAACAAGTATGTCATCCACATACAGTAACAAGATAATATATCTTTCATTGTCTAGCTTCTTGAAATAAACACAATGGTCAAAATGACATCTACTATAACCTTGTTCTGTCATAAACTTGTCAAATTTTAAATACCATTGCCTTGGAGCTTGCTTCAAGCCATACAAGCTCTTTTTCAACCTGCACACCAAATTATTCTTACCTTTGACCTCATAACCTTGTGGCTGCTGCATATATATCTCTTCCTCCAAATCCCCATGGAGAAATGTTGTTTTTACATCTAACTGTTCAAGATGCAAATCTTCTACCGCCACTAGACTTAAGATAGTCCTAATTGAATTCATCTTAACAATAGGAGAAAATATTTCATCAAAATCTATACCTTTCTTATGTGCAAACCCCTTTACAACAAGGCTGGCTTTGTACCACTTCTTACCTCCTTCTTCTTCCTTCAACCTATAAATCCATTTGTTTTGCAATGCTCTTTTACCAACAGGTAACTGAACCAAATCCCAAGTCTAGTTTCCTACCAATGAGTCCATCTCCTCATTCATGCCTTGCTCCCACTTCTTTCTAGTTTCCACCTGCATTGCTTCTTCATAATATTCTGGTTCACCAGAATCAGTCATCAATAAATAATTCATTGAAGGAGAGTATCATTCAGGGAGTCCACTTAACCTGGTAGATCTTCTTATAGTTGCAAGAGTTTCAGGTACTTGCTGTTGTTCTTGATTTTCTGGCACCTTTGGAACTTCATTTTCTTCAATTTCATCAAGTACTGTGTACTCTGTGTTTCCCTTTTCATGTTTCTTTCCCTACAACTGATCTTTATACATGAACTTTTTCATTGAATATTACATCTCTACTCCTGATGATTTTTTTATTTTCATAATCCCATAAACGATAAGCAAATTCATCAACCCCATATCCAATAAAGGTACATTTCTTGGATTTAGCTTCAAGCTTTTTTCTATTTTCTTTATCAATATGGACAAATGCTTCACAGCCAAATGTTCTCAGAAATGAGTAGTTTACCTTTTTATCTGTCCATGCATCCTCTGGAATACCACCATCCAAAGCACTTGAAAGTTCTCTGTTTATTAAATAAACAACAATATTTACAGCATCTGCCCAAAAATGTAAGGGCAACCCTGCGTGAAATCTCATACACCTTGCACGCTCCATGATCATTATGTTCATCCTTTCAGACACACCATTTTCTTGTGGTGTTCCTGGGACCGTCTTCTCTCTACATACGATTCCATGGAATGAACAGTAACTATCAAACTCCTTGCCGTAGTACTCACCTCCATTATCAGATCTAAGACAATTCAACCTTTATCTTGTCTCATTCTCAACCAAATCTTTCCATTTCTTAAAAGTAGCAAACACATCAGATTTATGTCTAATGCAATAAACCCAAGTTTTCCCAGTTTCATCATCAATAAATGTAAAATTATAATGAGAGCCACTAAGAGATTGTACCTGAGTCGGTCCCCATACATTTGTATGCTCTAGCTCTAACTTTTCATTCTTCTTCTATTTCCCAACCCTGATAAATTTGACTCTCTTCTATTTTCCATAAACACAGTTTTCACAGAATTCCAAACTTACCTGCTTCAAATCTGGCAGCAATTTCCTTGAGTGGAGAATCTGCATCCCCTTCTCGCTCATGTGGCCAAGCCTATGATGTCACAATGCTGTATCTGTTCATGTGGAAGCTAAAGAGATAGAATGGTCAGTATTATGAGGACATAAATACAACGTACCTACCCTGTCTCATTTTGCTATCACCATTGATCATTTAGTGATCTTCCACCAATTTTCTCCAAATGTGGATAGACAGCCACTATCTCCCAACTGCCCTATTGAGATCATATTTTTTTTCATAGCAGGAATATTCCTAACATCTTTTAACAGCCAATCAGTTCCATTCTTAACTTTTATTCATACCTTACCCATTCCAACAATTTTACATGGCTCATCATCACCAAATAAAACATGTCCAAAATTGCCTGGAACATAATCATGAAAGTATTTCCTATAGGGTGTAGCATGACATGAAGCCCCTGAATCTACTACCCAATAATCACTAGTATTATCTAATGCAAGAATCAAAGCATCTTGTAACACATCACCTGCTACATTTCCTTCCTAGGTAGTTTCCTTCTATCCATCTTCTTTCTTCTTTAGAGATCTGCAGTCTTTCTTTAGATGTCCTTCTTTCCACAGTTCCAGCACTCTATTTTTCACAGTTTGGACTTGGATCTTCCCTTTTTAGAGTTGTTGCGATTACCTTGGCTCTTTCCTCTCTCCTTTTGTCTTCCCCTATTCTCCATGGTCAACGCATTACCTGATGTCTCACCTGTGATTTTTCTTCGCATTTCCTCGCTAAGAATAACACCAATAACATCATCAAATTTCAGGGTGTTTGAACCAGAGACATAGTTACTTACATCCATGAGCAAGCTATTCCAGCTTTCTGGCAATGAACACAAGATTAGAAGAGACCTAACCTCATCATCAAAGTTCACACTTACAGAACTTAGTTGATTGGTAACCGTATTAAACTCATTTAAATGATCAGTAACAGATCCACCTTCAGACATATTCATATTAAATAAACACTTCATTAGAAATACCTTGTTGGAGGCCGAGGGTTTTTCATACAGCTTACCCAATGCACTCATCAACCCCTCTATTGTCATTTCTTTTTAGATATCGAAAGCCACCGATGAAGTCAGGCTCAACCCTATTGTTCCCAGAGCCTTTCTGTCAAGAACCTCCCATTCTTCGTCCTTCATAGCCATCGACTGTTTTGCTTTTCCTCCCAATGGTAGGAATAGATCCTTCTGGTACAGATAGTCCTCCATTTGCATCTTCCATAAATGGAAGTTTTGGCCATTAAAATTCTCGACCTTAAACTTTCCTTCTTCGGCCATTACTCCCACTTGTACCAGAAACCCTAGCTTCCTGTGGGTTTATCTACCAAATAGACCTTTGGCTCTAATACCAATTGTTAGAAAAACATGATCGCAGAGCAATAACAATAAACAGAAATGCAAATATAATCACATAAACATTACAAGAGAGACATAGATATATCGTGGTTCACCCAAATTGGGCTACATCCACACTGAAATTGCCAGTCCTTATTATTATTTCTTCCAGCAAAGTGAAGGGATACAACCTACAGCACAACCGCTGCACTTCCTCTTCTTGTCTCACAGACTCACTTCTGATCTCGGAGATCTTTACAATGCATAAAACCTAATACATCTTACCCTATCCATATTACAATGTCTTTCTTTTATAAGGGAAATAAAATGGGAATATACCACGGGTTACCCAAAACCATGGGCCCCGAACCCCAAGGTAGGGGCATGAGTGTACATTCCTCTGGGTGCATGACTGAGACAATATCATCTATGAGATCGAAAGATCTGGCTCCAAAACCAACACCCTTGTCCAAGGAAGATTCCATCTGCACTCTGCCACACCTCCATACCTAGAAAGTAATGCATCATACCCAAGTCCTTCATCTCGAACTCGGCAGCAAGCTTCCTCTTCATGTCGGCAATCAATCTATCCTCACCTGTCACAAGCAGGTCATCCACATACCGTAGGAATATCACTGAATTTCCTTCCTCAACCTTGTAGTAAAGGTTGGAACTCGCATTACTCTTAGTAAATCCCAAACTAGACAGGAAGCTATCTATCCTGCCGTACCATGTCTTGGGTGCCTGCTTCAATCCATACAAGGCTTTCTTCAATCTGCACACATATGACTCCTTGTCATGTGCCTCAAAACCGAGTGGCTTCTCCACATACACTTCCTCTTCGACTACACCATTCAAGAAAGTTGTCTTGACATCCATTTGGTGTATCTTCCACTTCATTACTGCAGCCAGAGCAAGTATTGTTATGATGGAAGTGTATCTCGCTATAGGTGCAAAAGTCTCTTCATAATCTATCCCCTCTTTTTGGGAGAATCCACGAGCTACAAACCTTGCCTTGTATTTCTCTATGCTTCCATCTGTAGCATGCTTGATCTTGTAGATCCACTTGGAATTCACAACAGACTTCCCTTCTGGTCTTGGGACCACATCCCAAACATCATTCTTCATGATCGACTGGTATTCCTCGACCATGGAATCCTTCCATTATTTCTTTTCCACTGCTTCTTCATAACTGGAAGGTTCTTTGTTCATAATGTCACAGAGTAAGGAAACATAGCTGGTGTGTGACCTTGTACTTTTTCTTTCTCTGTGTTCTTCCTATGCAATGCCATACTTTTCTGCATCTTGGATGAGCTCCCTATCCCATGCAGGTTTCCTTTTGTGAGAGTTCTTCTCATGGGGTGGATCTACAGGTTCATGTGGATCTCATATTTTACGATCCACTTCTGGTATTGCTTCGTTCATGGTGGTGTCTTGTGTTCTGGGTATCCTTGGTTCTTCATAGTCTTCAACAGGGGTCTTCCTTGATTTGATGTATGCTGAGTTTTCATCAAAAGTCATATCCTTGTTGATGTCAATCTTCTTGAACCCTGGAAAGTAGATTATGTATGCCTTCAAGCTTTCACTGCACCCCACAAATATACCCTTCTTTACTAAAGGATCTAACTTTGTCCTCTTTTCTTTTGAACATGTGTCTATACTAGACAGCCAAATATTCTGAGATGGCTAACTTGTTGTCTCTTACCAGAGAAAAATTATTTTGGTGTCTTGTTGTCAAGTATCTTGTGTGGTGTTCTGTTTTGTACACATACAGTTGTCCTTGCTTCTTCTGCTCATAGGTGCATGGGTAGATCTGTCTCATGAAGCATTGCTCGTGCTGCTTCCATGATTGTTTTGTTCTTCCTTTCTGCAACTCCATTTTGTTGTGGATTGCAGGGAGTGGTCAACTCCATATTAATCCTTGAATCAATGCATAACTTCTCGAAGTCTCCTGAAGTGAATTCACTGCCATTGTTGGATCTAAAGGTATTGATCTTCTTATCAGTTTGATTTTCTATCAAGGCTTTGAATTCCTTGAACTTATCAAACACTTCATATTTTTTCTTCAAGAAATAAACCCAAGTCTTCCTAGAGAAATCATCAATGAAATAAACATAATATATATACCTGCTTAGAGAACTGGATGACATTAGACCACATACATTGTAGTGGATAATTTCCAAAATTCCTTTTGCTTTGCTTTTACTGCTTGGAAATGTCTTCTTTGACTTCTTTCCTTTCGCACACCCTTTGCAAAGACCTTCATGCTTTGATTGGATTTCAGGAATACTTTCTACTACTTTGCTTGCAATTGGTAGTGCCCTATAGTGTACATGAGCAAGCCTTCTATGTGAAAATTCACTTGGTTCCATGGATTCATGTACCATGGCATGTTCAGGTTGTCCCTTCAATTTGTACAATCCTCCCTCTTGCTCTCCAATCACTACAGCATCATCTATGGTCTTACCTTTTGGCCACATAAGTACCTGGAAATCCACAAATGCAACCCTCATCCCTTTTGCAACCAAACATGATATGGAGAGAATATTCTTCTTGAGTCTAAGTACATATAGAACATCTTGAATCTTTAAAGAATTCCCAGAGTCTAACTTGTAGCAGGCTTCACCACTTCCTTTTATAGGGTATTGATAGTCATCTGCAAGTTTCACCTTATGAGGTGACTCATGTTCAAATAGGTCCATAAGAGATTCTTTGAATTCTGTCACATGTTTAGAAGTGCCATTATCAATAAGCCAATGATTACACCCATGTGTAACAGTACCTATGAGAGCAACGATTAGAACATATTCATCGTCACTTGAAGAGTCTTCACTTTCTACCTTAGTATTCTTCCTGGGAGGTTCACCATCCTCGGCAGCATGATCATGATATCTCTTCTTGTTGCTCTTATTGTTGTTGTTGTTGTTGTTGGAGTTCCTTTTTTTCTTGGGACATTCTGACTCAAAGTGTCCCTTTTCATTACAAGTGAAGCATCTCAGATCTTTCTTCTCTCTTTGATGATGGTGGTGTGAAGATCTCTTGTGAAAATATTGCTCCCTCTTGGGATTATTTTTCTTGGTGTGTGTTGTGAGAGCTTGATCTTCATTTCCCATCTTTTCTTCTAGGGCCACAAGCATAGCTTCTTCTTGTGAACATTCCTCCCATAGTCTACTGAAGGAGATCAACTTCTTTCTTACACAAATACCTTGGATGAAAGAGTCCGATGACCTAGGTAGGCCATTCAATGTGGTCATGACAATTTCTCCATTCTCCACTACTTCATCCACAGCTTCAATTTGTTCTTTGATTTGAGAGACCTTAGTAAAGTAGGATTGGATGCTCTCTCCATTCTGGAACTTAACCCCTTTCAATGTATTCTGTAGATTCATCTTCGTATTTATATTCTTTCCTTCAAATAACTTGGTCAAGGAGTCAAACATCTCCTTAGGTGTATTTAGAGAAGACACATGGGGTATGTGATGCTATTTTATAGAATCAACAATGATTCTCTTGGCTTTGACCAAGTTCTTCTTGTGTAAGGCCTTCACCTCATCTCCCTTTGGAACTGGAACCTCTTGACTTATGTAGGTGTCCAAATAATTCTCTTATAGGAGTAACCCAATCCTATACTTCCATGCTCGGAAGTTGTCAGCTCCTTCAAGCTTAACCTCAAGCTTGGTGTGGTGAGACATCTTATTGAGAAACTCAAATGGAAATAAAAGATTTAGGTCTTACCACTTGATTTGTTGAAACTGGATCTCGAGTTGGATTAGGGTTTGTCAGAGAAACCCTAAAACTTCAAACTTTGAATTCCAAATTTTTGAATGGATGGAAAGATGTGCCTTGCTAAGCTAATCAAGCTGGTATACTACAATTTTGAAATATGCGAAATTTGACCCCTCAAAATTGCCTTTGAAACTTTTAGATCTCTAATTTATGGTTTTCTATTTTTCTGGTGAAAATCATGAACTAGGGTTTGATAATGCCCAGGGTTTTTCCCAACAAAAAAGTTCGATCTTGATCTCGAAACTTCAATTTTTCTGAGGAGCATCTAGCAGTGGTCCCATATTTCAAAAATTCCAACTTTTGTAGAAACCCTAATTTTCCACCTTTCCGATCAAAATCCCAAACTAAGGTTTGATGGAGCCCAGGGTTTTCCCAACCAAAACATTCGATGTTGGTCTCTAAACTTCTATTTTTCTAAGGATCATCCAGCCATGGTCTCAGATTCCAAAAATTTCAACTTTCTTCTAAACCCTAATTTCCTGCAGCAGTGACGGGCCAAAAACTAAAAGTTCTTAGAATTGAATTCTATATCGACAGAAAGATGCACCCTTGCAAGGAGATTCATCCTAGCCTCCTGCCTTTGATGATATGAGGAGAGAAACCCAAATATTAAGAATCTCTAGCTTCCGTAGTTGCATAATGTCTTCTTCTTAGTACCGCTCTGATACCATGTTAATTTTTCGATAATTTCATTCAAACATTATTTAAGATCCTACTAAGAGAATACCATGCATAACATAACAATCATAAACACAAGAGACACATAGTTTCCTCAGGGAAAACCAAGAAGGTGAAAACCCCGCAACTTCCTTAGAGATAGAATAAGACCCAATACAAAGATCACAAAGATCAATCCCCAAAAGATAGATGAATCTAGATGCTACTCCTCCTGCACTTGTGTGCACTCCTCTCTCTCAACTATGCGAGTTCGATGAGTGAGTGAATGAATAGAATGAGAGATAGTCACTCTCTATTTATACACAACTTAACCTTCCTTTAACCGGATGACTTCCTAAGGAAGCCTAATAACCCATCCACATGACTCATACAGGGTCGACCCCACATTGGTGGTCTAATAACCCATCAAATATAAGTTGCGACACTTACAATAATACTTGCGACACTTATAAATACAAATGACAACAGTTCTGATTGGAGGAATAATACATCTCCAACAGGAATATAATAAAGTACAAGTGTAATACATAGAAGAATATCATCCGATGCTACAAATACATCAATAGTGGATGGTTAAAGTAGGTGATCGAAGCTTTTTCCACATGAATGTAGACATGACGTAGGTGGAGGCACCTTCATCGATGATGCATCGATGAATGACGAGATTTTGGATTGACACCGAAACTTGAAAAGATAATGTGGATGGCATACGTTGCTTAGATTGGTCCCTCTCTCTCCTACTCACCATACTCTTAAATATATCCCTCTCACTCTCTTTATCGTAGACCCCATTCTCCTACAACTTATCACCCCCCATCTCTCTCTCTCTCTCTCTCTCTCTCTCTCTCACATTCTCACCAAACCCTTAATAGACCCCTCTCTTATTCTCACTCGCCCTTATTCCTTCAAATACACCTGACCCCCACATCTCTCCCTTTCTTTCCAACCTGTAATACCCCATCTATGTCTCTAAATATAACTAAAGAAAACCCCCATTATCTCTCTCCAATACCCCTCTTAATATCCCTACCATAAACATGCCCTTCAACCCTCTCTCAGTCTCTTGTTCTCGATGACCGAATCCCTTGAACCCTCTGCATATTTCATTCCTATCCCCCCTCCCCCTATCAGATACAACCCCCCATTTCTCTCTCTCTCTCTCTCCCCCTCCCCCAACCCTCTCCTTCCCCATTTCTCTCTCTCTCTCTCTCTCTCTCTCTCTCTCTCCCCCCCTCCCCCAACCCTCTCCTTCTCTCCCAAACCCCAAAAACCCACTCAATTCCCACCTGCCACACTATCTCTCTCTGTCACCCCCATTTCCTCACTTTATCATTAACCCTTCTCCTCTCCCTAACCCTTAAGAACCCCCTCCCTCTCCTCTCCATAACCCTTACAAACCACATTTCTCCCTCTCCTCTCCCTAACCCTTACCAACATCATCTCTCTCTCTCTCTATCACACACACACACACACACACACACACACCTCCTTCTCCCCTTAACACCAAAACCACTCATATATTTCTATCTCTCCACTCCTATCTATAACCATTACTAACTCAGTTTCTCACTCTATCACCCCCTCCTCTTCCCCTTCCTACAATACCCCCTACTCTCTCTCTCTGTCTCTCTCTCTCTTCTCTCTCTCTCTCCTCCCCCTGGCGGTTGTTGACCCACTCTCTCACTCTCTCTCTACTCTACTCCACCTATACCTGAACTCAACCCCTCCCTCTCTCCCTCGACCCCCTAATTATCCATCCTCTCTCTCATACACTATCAGTACCCTTAAGATCCCATCACTCTCCATAACCCCTCTGCTACTCTCCAAAATATCCCCTCTCTATATATATCCCCACCCTTTACCCCCCCTTCTCTCTAAATTCCCTTAACATATATCCCCTCAACACACCCCAATTTCTATATCTTTCTCTACCCAAAATCCCTTACCTACCATACCACTTGTTAGCACTTAGATTTTATCCCGATTGTAAAAGAATAACACCTAAGGTAACTTATTTCAAACCAAACTTTAGGTAGAAAACTTAGCCATTTTTTCCACCAGAGAGGGCTCTCTCACAAGATATATTTAAAGGCTAAAAATATATAGAAACACACTCAAATTTCTCAAAAATGATTTACTTGGTTGAAAATGAAACAAGAAACGTTGGGCATGGAGTCAACTTTCAAATATTTAACATGCCAGCAAGAGATTTATACCAAATAGATTTTCACAGAGGCAAGATAGCAACCATATCACAGTCAATTTGATTTTGTAGGTGGTATAGAAAGAAATAATGACAGTCCATCAACAACAGGCATCTAACTAGGATGAATCTATTGTCAACTTTAGAGAAATAATGGATACTTAAATGCGATAAAACGGGGGATAACCAGTATGAATCCCAATTTATTTCAAATGTTCATTTAAGTATAGAAGAAGAACATAATGAAAGATATAACAAAGAAAGTAGACATGCACATATAGAGAATGGGAAAAGACAGACTGTAAAAATGATCAACACATGAATCTCTGGTCTCAAAAGATAGGTATTTCCACTGTACTGCCTTTTATTATTCTATCAAAATTTGACTTCAAAACTTATTGTCTCTCAAGAGTTTCCAACCCTTTCAAAAATGATTCTCATTGTCTTTTATACAAAATTCGAAAGAAGTTTGACATAACCGCTTCTTTTAACTAGTAACTGAAAATGTCTTAACTCAAAAGAGAACTGTCTTTAAACAATATTACAAATTTTTAAAATAAAAACATCATTTTTGCCACTTGGCACGAGTTCTGAATGTATCTTCATAAATGAACAGAATATTTTGTTCTTCCATATTTATCCACATAGTTCCATTGGTCGGCCATGGGCAGATCATAACAGGTCATTTCCTTCACCAAGACTCACATTTCGAGGTGACCTGCATAAGAAATAAGAGGAAGATTCTCACATATTGAGATCAACATATTTAAAATTTCAAAGTCCTCTGCAATTTTTTTCATTAAAATCTTTCCAGTAAGCATATGATCCAAATGCTGAAACTTTTTGTGATCCATTCTTATGTCAAATAGTAACCTGTTATATTCATTTGGAGGAATCAATTCATGCTTTTCATCCCAAAACGCAAGGAATCCTTTGTTTATTAATTTTTCAAATCGCTTCTTAAACCTTATTACTTCCTCTCATATTTCTCCACCTTTCACTTCAATATTTTCAACATGTGAATACTTCCCCAAAATTCTTCTAGCCCATGTAATGACTGAAATTCTATTCATTGCTGTCAAATCTGCTTCAGTTAAACTATTTGTGCCACTTCCTTTGGCTTTCTGTTCAGATTCTCTCTGACTGCTTGGCAACTTTCAAAAGCATCTTTGGCCACGTTTTCTTTGATTTTAATATAATCGAGATAAGGTCTCAATTTTTCAACTTCCTTTATAATTTGATCCCATACCATATGCTTGCAACCCTACATTGCAACTTGTCCTATTACATAAACTGCCAAACCTTTATTATTACCAGACAATTCCTGATTCCTTGCTTGCAAGATTTTAATTTCCTTATCCTTTGTCTCATTCTCTTCTTTTAGCTTCTGTGTTCCAATTTTCAATTCTTTAATCTCGACATCTTTTAGACTTATCTGGGACATGGCTTGTAAGAGACTGTCCAATCCAACTTTATCTTCATCTGTACCTGCATGTACCTGTTGCTGACCTAATTCTGCCAACTTTTTCTTTATTTCTTCCAATTGCTCTTCCAACCAAATCTTCTCTTTTTACCAATGAACTTTTTCTTCGGTGAGCTTCAACATTTTTGCAGTAATATCTTTTACTTCATTTGACAACTCTTCTTTTTCTTTTTCTAGTACTGTCAGTTTGGCTCCTTGGATAAGCAAAGTGTCTGGGATTTCAGCTTCCGCCTTAATGTTTGAATTGTGTCATCCTTTTCTTTGAGTAAATTTGCTGCTGCATCTCCCTCTTTGTTTATCAAATTTATTTGCTGCTGTTGAGACTTATTTTCTGTTTTTTCTTGTCTCAACTGGTTATTTAATTTATCTACCAAAATTTTCAATTTTTCCACCTTTAAGATCCCTCCGAAATAATCTGAGTATATAACTTCTCCGGTTTGTCTATGTAATAAGATTTTATCTGGGGCATTGATTTTTGTCAGATCAACTTTCATCTCTGAGATCTTATCTTTGGTAACAACTGAAAATTTTAGAGAGTTTTCTTTAACATTTCTGCTAGTAAATAAACTGACTTCTATGTTGGATATATTCCTAACCTTTGGAAATAACTAACTGGTTTGCCAAGAGGATTCCTATTTATTTTGACTGTGCTCATTAAAACCATCCATCAAATTGTGTGGTTTATTTACATCATCTTCTACCGGGGCTTCTTGAATACTGTACTCATTTACCATGACCTCTGGTATTTTGACTTCGGTTTTTCCTTCCTCTTCTGAAACTGCCATTAGCTCTTGTTGCTCATCCATTTTTAACTTTTTTCCTTTTTCTGCTTCTTCACTTTCAATGTTGACTACGTCTTGTATGGGCCTTTTAAACACTACCATTGTAGTATTCATTGTGCTTTCTTCCTCTACTGTCGTATCGGTCTATATCATTTCTTTATCTTGAGAATCTGGAATGATTTCTTCCTTATAATCCAACCAATTTGCTCTATCAGACATTTCCTCTATCACCTGATGATTCAACACTTTGATGCGATGATCCATTCTCCGTTTTGATATTATGTTTAACGGATCATATTCTATAGCCATGTGTGTCTCAAATTCCATATCTTTCAAGAATTTTTCTATATAAATAGCAGTGTTTTTGTTCTTCACTGTGAATGGGCCAAGTGTGAACGTATACTTGATATCTGTTGCTTGTTTGAAAAGCAAGAAATTATTATCTTCAACAATTAATTTCTACCTAAGGAACTCCAAGGTGAAAACCCTTAAAGTAAGAAACGCTGGTAAAACATAGGGCTTATGTTTGAAACCATATAACCTAATCACTGTACTATCCTTTGACAAGAACCAATCTCCTACAGCGTACTCTACACTTAATTGCATACATGCTTGCATCTTTGGTAATACTCTAGGCAATCTTTCTCCAAAAATCATTCTGTAAATTTCTGAGAGCATATAATTTATGTAATTAAACATATTATTTTCCAATAACTTTGTGAAAATTATCTCCGGGAATTGTAATTCTTCGTGACTGGCCATCATGATCATTTTTCTCAAAAATGACTGAAATATGAAATGTCTGAGAGTAGGGAAATTGACCATCTGGTAATGGATCTTTTTAGCCAGGAATTCTTTAAAGTTAAGTCGAGGAATTTGATTTTCATCAATCCCTAGAGGAACTGTATTCATTCTATACAAAAGGCTTAACTTAAACTCAATTACATATATATATGTGTCGAACCCTAGGATTAAAACTAACAATGTTAGAACCAAATGGGTATTTTCATCAAATAAAGTGACATCTATAGGGTAAGGGATATCTGAAATGTTTGTTTCTGGTTTAATACACATAGACAGGAACTTTTCTCTATTATCTTTAAGGGTTTGATGGTAAAACTCAATAGCATAGGTTTCGAAAAAACTTTCAGACTCGAGGGTTTGGGAAAAATTTAATTCTAGGGCTTTGATTATGACGGAAGGCTCTATTTTACAGACGACTCTGGTTTTTTGACCGTCTAAAACAGTCCTTTCTTCTCTGGAATAACTATCAACACCCAGGACACTAGTTCTAGAAAAGACGGGATTTGGTCCGGGCAGAAGGCTAACAAGGATGATTGGTGGACTCTATGTATGTCTATACCCTCTTCTAATAACGTAAAAAATTTAAGCTTGACCTCAGCAACCGGTAACCTTATTAGGATATCGTAAATGTCCCCATCTCTATCTTCTAGGGCTTCTTTGGCTTTAAAAACATCTATATCATGCATAGTTTCCATTTAAATTGTTTCTAAAAACAAATTTCTTTTAAAATATGTGAGCCAGGTCACCAGACCCTACCTGTACAGACACGTCTTTATCCTTCTGTCGCAATTTCCAATCTCCACCGGTCTTCAGAGCTCCCAAGAACAATGACACAGACAAAATGTCATTTCTTGAAAACCCTTTTGTTTTATATAGGCTCTTTTTCTTAACTTTCTTGCAGCTTTATGAATGTACCTTATTCCCAACCGTTGATCACATGCTTTTGTGATTTGAGCCCTTAGATCTTGTGCCTCTTTATTCTCCATGGCCATATCTGTGATCCCAATAATGGTTTTCTTATCTGGTTTCAACTGTGTGTGGATCAACCATTTTCTGACACCTATTAAAGTGGTTTATTTCATGCAACCACCCTTTCATTTATCAAGTGCGCACTTCCCATGATGCAGATGAATATCGTCCTTATATTTTCTCCCAATGCATATCGTCCATCCGATTTATGTCAACATATGGCGCATTCCCCTATGCACTTCTGCATCTGCCACGTGCTATGGCCCACATTTTCCCCGTATTATCCTTTGGCGGTTCCGCATGGTACTGTAGTGGTTTGTGATACCACTATCACGTCGATGCAGAGCAATAACAATGCGACACGTACTCTAGCGGTCTTATGTCCACAACCACTCACCATTGTTTTCAAACGAACTTTTTGGTGGTGCGGGGATCCAGGATAGCCATTGATATTTTCCTTCGTCATCTCCGCCATTGGAACTTTTCCACAATTTAACCTTTTCAATACTTTCCTTCGAACTATTGCGCTTGTGGGTTTTCGCTTTGTTGATTTTTTTTTTTTAAATTATAACCCTTCATTTAACATATCCTTAGTAAATTTACTTCTTTTGGGTATTTTGGACAAACTTTTAGGGATTCTTTGGGTATTTCAAATATGGTGTCAACAACTAGCTTCAACTGGGGATGCTATCCTCCCCGTGAGGTAGCAAAGAACATTGTAGACCAAGTGCCTGATCCATTGGGTTGCATTCAAACTTTCTGCAAATCAAGCTTCATATCATCATTGTTTTTTTTTTGGTAGTGCATGGTAAAGAAAAATATGTACACTCTACAAGGTTCTCTTCACCTCTATTTTTTAAGAGAGATAATGTTTGAGGTGTTTAGAATTCACTGGTCCCCCAGGAAAGAATTCTCCATTGCAATTTTTAAGGGTGAATGCATTTTCTCCTTGGTATCCTGCAACAATGTATAGACCTTTCCACAAATGCTCAAACTTCCCATGGTGATCTTCATTTCTATAGTCCCACTTCAAAACTAAATCATTTATCTAAAAATTCCTTTCCGTAACCTTTCTATCAAAAGTTTTCTTCATTTTCTCCTGATGCATTTGGGTTTTATTGTATGCTTTTTTCTCTAACTTCATGTAATTCTATCATCTGATTTATCCTTCTCTGGATATGATTTGGCTCTTCTTCGACTTCTTGTAATAATTTCATAACTGGCAAACCCAAAGAAACAGGAAAAATTACCTCTGTGCCACACACCAACTGGAAAGGTGAAGTGCCAATTGCTCTTTTTGTACTGATTCTGTCTGCCCACAAAGCATATTTTAATTTAGTGTGCCAAGCCCTCTTGTTATCCTCTTGCAATTTCTTTATGATCCTCACCATAATTTTATTTGAAGATTCAGCTAACCCATTTCCTTGTGGATAATAAGCAATGGAATGATTTAAATGTATGTGATATTTGTGACAAAAATTTATCATCTTTTTAGATTTGAACGCTGGAGCATTATCTGTCACTATCCTTTTAGGACAACCAAACCTAGATAAGATGTTTTCTTCTAAAAAGTTCATTATCACTGTTTCTGTGGCGTTTCTTGTTGGAATGGCCTCAATCCATTTCATGAAATAATCTATAACAGTCATAATCCACTTATGCTACCCTGAGGAATTTGGGTTAATTTCGCCAATGAAATCTAACTCCCACTGTTGAAAAGGTGCCTCAATTGAAATAGCTTTCAAAGGAAATTGTAACAGTTCTCTTTTCCTATCAAAAATTTGACACTCATGACATTTGGTCACTTCTTTATATACATCTGAATACATGCTCGTCCAATAAAAACCAACTCTAAGAATCTTGTTCACCGTAGCCTTCCATGAATGATGTCCTCCACACATGCCTTTATGAAACTCCACCATAATATGTTGTGCTTCATTCTCCAATAGACAATTCAACATAATACCTCCTGGATCTTTCCAAAATAAATTCCCATCTAATATGCAGAACTTGGCTGCTTTCAACTTCAGTAATCTTGCTTTTGTTTTTTCCATATCTGCAAGTGCTTGAAGATTTTGCAGAACATATACAATGTCCGTGTACCAGGGAGATAAAGAGAAATCTTTGATTACTTGGCAATTTGGAATGGTTTCTTTTGAAATTTCGGAAAGGAAATTCATACCTAGAGAATCCCAATTTGTCTCCGTCATCATTTTGGCCAGACCTTGTCCTTTTATCAGCTTTGTAGGCTTAATGTCGAGATCATATTCCAATAGTACTGCTATCCACTTTGCTCTTTTTCCTTCGGGATTTGGCTGGGTTAGAATATCTTTTACTGCTACTGATGGAACATGCGCTATTATATGAGAGTGCAATATGTATATCTTGAAATCCTTCAATGCTTTCACTAAAGCATAAGCTTGTTTCTCCGTAATGTTATATTTTAATTCTGCATCCCTCAGAATTTTACTGAAAAATGCAATTGGCTGTTCCACACCTTCTTGGTTCTTTTGTAACAATACTCCAGCTACTGTGTGCTCTGATGCATAAGTCAAAATAATGAAATCTTTTGAATAATCTGGACTAATCAACACTGGTGCTTCAGTCAATGCCTTTTTAATATCATCAAAAGATTGTCTTGCCTCATCAGTAAATTTAATCTCCTTGTCTTTTCTCAGCATTTCAGATATGTTTCTCAAAATCTCAGCAAAACTAGGGATGAACCTTCTTAACCAATTTACCCTTTTAATAAACGACTGAATTTCCTTCTTACCTATAGGGATTCTGACCTTCTGAATGGCAGATACTCTCTCTGGGTCAATCTTGATGCCTTCTTTTGATATAATGTGTCCCAACAATCTTCCTTCTTCCATGCAAAAATGAGATTTCTTTGGATTTAAAGAGATCCCAAACCTTCTACATTTCAAGAAAACTCTTTCCAAATGTTTCCAGTGATCAACAACATTCTTTGAATATACAGTGATATCATCCATGTATACTGCCACGAATTTGTCTTTTTCATCTGCAAATGCAATGTCCATGGCTCTCTGAAAGGTTGCCCCTGCGTTCATCAAACCAAATGGAATTTTGGCATACATAAACATTCTCCATGGAGTGGTAAAAGTAGTTTTATCCTGATCTTATGGATGAACTTTAATTTGATTGTATCCTGAGAAACCATCTAACATAGAAATTCTTTCAGCTCCTACAACTTTCTGTAAAATATGATCAATCTTCGGGAGTGGGTAATTATCTTTTAAAGAAACTTTGTTCAAATTTCTAAAGTCTATGCACAACCTTATTTCGCCATTCTTTTTCCTTATTGGTACTAGGTTAGCCAACCACTTAGAAAATCTCAAAGATACGATTATCTTAGCATCAAAAAGCTTTCTCACTTCTTTTTCTATTATTGGAAGCAACTTGGGATTTATTCTTCTCAACTTCTGCTTAAAAGGATTTTCATCATGTTTGATAGGAATTGTATGCTGTATAATAGAAACATCATATTCTTTCAGGTCTTCATAACTCCAGGCGAAAACATCTGAGAATCTTTTCATCACTTCCACACTTTTATTCTCTTCCTTTCTTGGTAGTTTCTTTGAAAGCTTTACTAATTTGGGATCTTTTTCAGAACCTAAATTGAAATCTTTGACATCCTCAGGTTTAGGTTCTACTTTTGGATTTTTCACCACGTCATTTTTATCAAACAATTTCTCTAAAGGAATTAAACCTCTGGGGATAACGTTATTCTTCAGCTGAATTATATCCTTACCTCCATTCCTTTGCTTGAACTTTTCTATTTTTTCAGGGGAATCTTTTTCATCTAGGCCAGCTTCAGCATCTTCTGCGTCAATAGACCTGTAATTGAATTCATCTGTCATCTCTAAAAAGCATTTAATCTACTAATCATATTCAAAAACCTGCCAGTGTTTGATATTGTCTGGGATAGATGGTCTGTGTATAACCTCAATATCATATTTCGTTTTAGAAAAGATGGGGGTTTTGAACACAGCTCCAGCAGTGGCCAAAGAATTTGCTATGGTGTTATTAACTTTGGGAATTGTAACAACATGATGTTCATCGAAAAAGTTTTCCAATCAATCCCACACTTCATTCCTGTATGTCCTCATTTTAGGATGTTTGGTTTGATAAATAGCTTTTACCTGATTTATTACTAATTTAGAATCTCCAAACACTTCAATTCTTTTTGCTTTTAAATCTCCCAATACATTCAACCCCAGAATCAAAGCTTCATATTCTGTAACATTGTTTGTACATTCAAAATTCAATTGATAAGAAAACATCAAGAATTCTCGATCAGGTGTGATTATCCATACTCCGGCACCAGCTCCTTCTCTGCTCCTAGCTCCATCAAAATGCATTGTCCAAGTTCCTTCTTTTCTAATTTTTTCTCTTAATAGTCTTTCTTTTTCATTTTCTTTAGGTTAGATCAAATCCATCTTTTCTTTGGATTCAACATCATTGTACAGAATACATGACCCCAAATCTGTGTCTACTGCAAATATAGCATGCTTTTCAGGTTCATTTAATTCACTTACCAAATAAGCAACCCTTTTTTCAGCATATAATCTTCTGTGTACCCACAACACTGGAATAGTAGCAAAAGACATATCCATTTGCAAAGTTCCTTTCAACTTCGAAGCCCATGATCTAGACAGCAGCATACCAAATTTTGCTAGAATATTAGCAACCACCACATCCATGAGGATACCCTTGACTGGTATTTTACTTAGATTGACTATCAAATCTTTAATCAACCCTAGGAATTTAACTTTCCTTGAATCAAAAGAGAATAAGTCATCATATGATCTTGTGATCTCCAATCCCAAAGACTCAACTACAAGTTTCGGCATTAGGTTATGAGAAGCTCCCAAGTCTAACATAAAATTATGCACAACTTTATCATGAATGTTCAAATCTACATAGAAAGAAGAAATCTCCCCAAAACTATTATCTTCCATTCTTGAAGCCAGACAAATATTAGGAGCATCATTATCCAATTCCAAAGTATCTAATTCCTCTGGATTTTCTACTTGCATCATCTTAAAAATTTGTTCCTTGTATTCTTTGTTCTTTAATATCTCATTGAAAGGTACAGAAATATTGACTTTGGACATTTCACTTTGTATATTGAAAGGAGTCAAATTTTTATCAACTTCTTTTACTGGATCTTTCTTATTATCTGAAATCCCTTTTGGCACATCTTCGTTTTCTTTTCTTCTTGTTTGCTGCTCATTCTGACTGGTGGAAGTTTTATCTGTAGATCCTTTTGGTTTATCCATTGACCTTTTTCCTTTGTCTATTATAACATCTCTATTTCTCAGATTTATGTTTCTTTGAAGATCATTTATAGCACTTTGGTAACCAATCTGGTATTGATCAGTTTATGTCTCTAAATTAAAACATTCTCCCTCTGCAAGGAACATATCATGTTCATTTTTAGTCAGATATACTTCTGAATCCAAACTGCCACAATGGTGAATGTCACTGTCAACCATATCAACTTCAGCTTCCCCAGCAATATAATTTTCAGGAAAAGGGGGTCTGACTAGATCTTCTTCTGCATTCCTTGGATTCCTTTGATCTCTTGGCTTTATGGGTGGGACAAAAGGTCTCCTAAAATTAGGGTTTCTGATTTGAGGTTCTACTTGCTCTCTATTCGAAACTTTGTTATCCACCACTAACCTATCTAACAACTTCTCCATGGTTTTCATCATCGCTTCAAATTTTACATCTGTGGAAGAGGAAGAAGCTATATTTTGATTATCTTCTTTACTTTTCTTTCGGTCTGTATCTCTATGCTGCATCTTGCCAGAAGCCATCATATTAGCTTCAAATTCCACCGCATCTTTCATCATTATTTCCAAAGTGGTAGATATTCTTTCTCTTAATGTGAATGAAAAGTCACCTTCAAAAGCATCTGCATAATGTAACTTGGCTGCTCCTACTGGAGGTTTTATGTTTACAAAGATAGAGTTATAAACTTTCATAAATCTAGAAGAGAATTCTTGAACCGACTCAAAACCTCCTTTCTTCAAATTGTTATACTGTGTCAACATCTATGAAGGATTCTTCTGGTCTTCCCATCTCTCGATGAAAAGAGTTGTGAAAGCATCATTATTAGCAATTGATCTTGCAGCTAAAGCTCTGAACCATTTTTTGACTTCTCCTCATAGGCTTTGAGCAAACAACCTCATTTTTGCATCATCATGATCCACTTCTTCTAAATCAATGAAATCACTGAAGTTATCAACATGTTGATGTGCTGTATAATTACCATCACCATCAAAAGTAACGATCCTTTGTCGATAATTTTGAGGCAAATCATGTAAAGCGGCGGGAAAAATCAATGGGGCAAATCGGGCAGCCATGGGTGGTGGATTATGAGATGGAACAATCACTGCCTGTTGTTTTATAAATTTATGACTTTGCACGGGTATTCTTTGGGACTTGGATATTTTGGAACCATCCCTTTCAGATTTTTGCAAATTTTTCCAAACATATTTTAAAGAATATTCCCACAAACTTTTTGGATCAACCCTTGTTTCTTTCAAATCAGAATCTGATTTAGTTCTAAACAAAACTTTTTCACTTGAACCAATATTTTGTTCCTCAAACAGATTTTCTTGAAAAGAAGGGAATATATTCGAAATCTGAGAAATACCTTCTTTTGTCTTGCCTTTTCCTTTATCCATTTTGAGGAGCTTTTTTGGATTATCCACGCCTGAGAAGAATTGTGAACCTCTATTTCTTCTTGTAGCCACAATGTCTATTGTTGAATACCTTCAAAAAAACTTGAAATTTTTTCACATGTGAAGTCGCCAGGGCAATATCTACAACCAACTTTTAAATCTTCAAACTTCCTTGCCCAAGAAATTTGACCTTTCTTTGTCGTTTCTCCCAGGGAAAATTTCACTTTCGTTCCCCGGCAATGGCGCCAAAATCTTAGCACTTAGATTTTATCCCGGTTGTAAAAGAATAACACCTAAGGTAACTTATTTCAAACCAAACTTTAGGTAGGAAACTTAGCCATTTTTTCCACCAGAGAGGGCTCTCTCAGAAGATATATGTAAAGGCTAAAAATATATAGAAACATGCTCAAATTTCTCAAAAATGATTTACTTGGTTGAAAAGGAAACAAGAAACATTGGGCATGGAGTCAACTTTCAAATATTTAACGTGCCAGCAAGAGATTTATACCAAATAGATTTTCACAGAGGCAAGATAGCAACCATATCACAGTCAATTTGATTTTGCAGGTGGTATAGAAAGAAATAATGATAGTCCATCAACAACAGGCATCTAACTAGGATGAATACATTGTCAACTTTAGAGAAATAATCGATACTTAAATGCGATAAAATGGAGCATAACCAGTATGAATCCCAATTTATTTCAAACGTTCATTTAAGTATAGAAGAAGAACATAATGAAAGATATAACAAAGAAAGTAGACATGCACATATAGAGAATGGAAAAAAACAGACTGTAAAAATGATCAACACATGAATCTCTGGTCTCAAAAGATCGGTATTTCCACTGTACTGCCTTTTATTATTCTATCAAAATTTGACTTCAAAACTTATTGTCTCTCAAAGAGTTTCCAACCCTTTCAAAAATGATTCTCATTTTCTTTTATACAAAATTCGAAAGAAGCTTGACATAACTGCTTCTTTTAACTAGTAACTGAAAATGTCTTAACTCGAAAGATAACTGTGTTTAAACAATATTACAAATTTTTAAAATAAAAACATCATTTTTTCCACTTGGCAAGAGTTCTGAATGTATCTTCATGAATGAATAGAATATCTTTTCCTTCCATATTTATCGACATAGTTCCATTGGTCAGTCGTGGGTAGATCATAACTGGTCATTTCCTTCACCAAAAATCGCATTTCAAGGTGACCTGCATAAGAAACAAGAGGAAGATTCTCACAGATTGAGATCAATATATTTAAAATTTCAAAGTCCTCCGCAATTTTCTCCATTAAAATCTTTCTAGTAAGCATATGATCCAAATGAGGAAACTTTTTGTGATCCATTCTTATGCCAAATAGTAACTTCTTATATTCATTTGGAAGAATCAATTCATGCTTTGCATCCCAAAAAGCATGGAATCCTTTGTTTATTAATTTTTCAAATCGCTTCTTAAACCTTATTACTTCCTCTCGTATTTATCTAGCTTTCACTTCAATATTTTCAACGTGTGAATACTTCCCCAAAATTCTTCTAGCCCATGTAATGACTGAAATTCTATTCATTATATTCATTGCTCTCAAATCTGCTTCAGTTAAACTATTTTTGCTACTTCCTTTGGCTTTCTGTTCAAATTCTCTCTGATTGCTCTGCAACTTTCAAAAGCATCTTTGGCCATGTTTTCTTTGATTTTCATATAATTGAGATAAGGTCTCAATTTTTCAACTTCCTTTATAATTTGATCCCAAACCATATGCTTGCAACCCTGCATTGCAGCTTGTCCTGTTACATGAGCTGCCAAACCTTTATTATTATCAGACAATTTCTGATTCCTTGCTTGCAAGATTTTAATTTCCTTATCTTTTGTCTCATTCTCTTCTTTTAGCTTCTGTGTTCCAATTTTCAATTCTTTAATCTCGACATCTTTCAAACTTATCTAGGACATGGCTTGTAATAGATTGTCCAATCCAGCTTTATTTCAATCTATACCTGCATGTACCTGTTGCTGACCTAATTTTGCTAACTTTTTCTTTATTTCTTCCAATTTCTCTTTCAAACAAATCTTCTCTTTTTCCCAATGAACTTTTTCATCAGTGAGCTTCAACTTTTTTGCAGTAATATCTTTTACTTCATTTGACAGCTCTTCTTTTTCTTTTTCTAGTACTGTCAGTTCGGCTCCTTGGATAAGCAAAGTGTCTGGTATTTTCAGCTTCCGCCTTAACATTTGAATTGTGTCATCCTTTTCTTTGAGAAAGTTTGCTGCTGCATCTCCGTCTTTGTTTATCAAATTTATTTGCAATCTTTTTATTTGCCGCTGTCGAGACTTATTTTTTGTTTTTTCTTGTCTCAACTGGTTATTTAATTTATCTACCAAAATTTTCAACTTGTCCACCTTTAAGATCCCTCCCAAATAATCTGAGTATAACTTCTCTGGTTTGTCTATGTAATAAGATTTTATCTGGGGCATTGATTTTTGTCAGATCAACTTTCATCTCTGAGATCTTATCTTTGGTAACAACTGAAAATTTTTGAGAGTTTTCTTTAACATTTCCGCTAGTAAATAAACTGACTTGTGTGTTGGATATATTCCTAACCTTTGGAAATAACTGACTGGTTTGCCGAGAGCTTCCTGTTTATTTTGACTATGCTCATTAAAAACATCCATCATATTGTGTGGTTTATTTACATCATCTTCTACCGGGGCTTCTTGAATACTGTACTCATTTACCATGACCTCTGGTATTTTGACTTCGGTTTTTCGTTCCTCTTCTGAAACTGCCATTAGCTCTTATTGCTCATCCATTTTTAACATTTTCCCTTTTTCTGCTTCTTCACTTTCAATGTTGACTATGTCTTGTATGGGCCTTTTAAACCCTACCATTGCAGTATTCATCGTGCTTTCTGCCTCTGCTGTCGTATCTGTCAATATCATTTCTTTATCTTGAGAATCTGGAATGATTTCTTCCTTATAGTCCAACCAATTTGCTCTATCAGACATTCCCTCTATCACCTGATGATTCAATGCTTTGATGCAATGATCTGTTCTCCATTTTGATATTATGTTTAATGGATCATATTCAATAGCCGTGTCTGTCTCAAATTCCATATCTTTCAATAAATTTTCTATATAAATAGCATCGTTTTTGTTCTTCACTGTGAATGGGCCAAGTGTGAACGGATACTTGATATCTATTGCTTGTTTGAAAAGCAAGAAATTATTATCTTCAACAATTAATTTCTGCCTAAGGAACTCCAAGGCGAAAACCCTTAAGGTAAGAAACGCCGATAAAACATAGGGTTTATGTCTGAAACCATATAACCTGATCACTGTACTGTCCTTTGACAAGAACCAATCTCCTACAACGTACTCTGCACTTGATTGCATACATGCTTGCATCTCTGTGTGATGCACCTACAACAATTAATTAATACGAATATGCGAAATAGCAGAAATGACAGAACTCAGAATCACTTTTATATTGATCACAGGCCACTTCGAGGGGGCAACCTCCTATGAGCAAGCTCAATACAAATAACTTCACCATGCCTTTATAGGTCTCAACACACACTTATATACTAAGTCTAGGTGCCAATACTATGGGTCAAAACCATGGGCCACTACAAACTATGGATCAACAATACTATGGGTGACTTACAAAGCATATGCGCCAACAACAATAACACAAAATATTGATCAACAAATACTACGGGATGACTTACAAAGCATATGCGTCCAACAACAACATACTAACAAAGTAAAGACATGGGTTCGTAACATCCCCTCCCCCTTAAAAAAATCTTTGTCCTCAAAGCTTTAGATGTGGAAATTGTTGTTGAATCTGAAGGAGTGGTTCCCATGTAGCATCCTCTAGTTGTATGCCGTGCCACTGAATTAAGACCTCTGTGATAGAGCGAGAGCGAAGCTGACGTGTGCGTTGATTGAGGATGGCCTCTGGCTCCAAAAGGATGGATCCTTCATTATCTAGTTCGGGTAAAATCATTTGTCCACTGATGTTGGTGCCAAGAACTTTCTTCAGACAAGAGACATGAAAGACTGGATGAATGCGGGAAGAAGGAGGAAGTTCCAATTTATAAGCAATGGACCCAATCTTCTGAAGAATCTGATATGGCCGATAGATCTTTGGAGTGAGCTTATGACGCCCTTTGATTTTCAAGGAGGATTGTTTGTACGGCTGGAGACGAAGAAAAACCATATCGCCGACTTGAAAAGTGTGCTCAAAACGGTGCTGATCAGCTTGTTGCTTCATGCGATTTCTTGCCATGTGAAGATTGTCCCGCAAAATGTGAAGAATGTGATCGCGGTTTTGAAGGACCGTGGCAACTTCCTGAACTGGTGAACTGGTGGGGGTGTATGGAAGAAGAGCTAGAGGTGCCTGACCATAGAATGCTTCATATGGGGTCATTTTAGAGGCGGTGTGGTAAGAGGTATTGTACCACCATTCAGCGAGAGGAAGCCAATTTGCCCATTGATGTTGTTGTTCCGAGGTGAAGCAAAAAAGATAAGTTTCGAAGCATTTATGGATAATTTCAGTTCGACCATCTGTTTGTCGGTGATACCCTAAACTCATCTTCAGTTTGGTGCCAGTGTGGCAAAATAGTTCTATCCAAAAATGACTGGTGAAAGTCGCATCACGATCCGAGACAGTGGAAGAAGGGATGCCATGAAGACGAAAGATCTGGTCCAGGAAAATTTGAGCGACGGAGGAGGCTGTATAGGGATGTCTAAGAGCACAAAAATGACTATATTTGGAGAGGCAATCAACCACAATGAGAATCACTATCTTCCTGCCAGATTTAGGGAGCCCTTCAATGAAATCTATAGAAATATCTGTCCAAATCCATGTAGGTATGGGCAAGGGTTCAAGCAATCCTGGAAGGAGTGTTGTTTCACCCTTATTGCACTGGCAGGTATCACATTCGGCCACCATCTGTTGAATTGTCCTTTTCATGCCCTTCCAAAAGAAGTTACGTCGTGCTCATTCATACGTTTTGAGGAACCCAGAGTGCCCTACCGATGGAGAAGCATGGAGTTCATAGAAGATAGCCTGTTGAAGATCTGTGCTCTGGGGAAGCACCAGATGACCCTTGTATCGCAGAGAAGCACCATCCCAAGAGTAATGTGGTACAGCAGAAGGGTTGTTGGTCAAGCATTGGATGATTTGAGATAAGGAAGAGTCATTGACATAACCCTATTGAACAGATTGCAACCAATTTGGAATAGGTATAGAAATAGCTGAAAGAGAACCTTGGGCATCAAATGCGCGAGAAAGAGCATCTGCCACAATATTCTCTTTACCCTTCTTGTAAGTGATCTCATAGTCATAACCCACGAGTTTTCTAACCCATTTCTATTGTGCCAGGGAGGAGACACGCTAGTCCAAGAAATATTTTAGACTCTGGTGATCAGTCTTGATGCAGAAATGATTCCCTAATAGGTATGGGTGCCACTTCTGTACTGCATGCAAAATAGCCTTCATTTCCTTCTCATAGGTAGAGGCAGCTAAATTCTTACCTGAAAGGGATTTGCTGGTGAACGCAATGGGGTGTTCATCTTGAAGGAGAACAGCACCAAGTCAATTGCCGCAAGCATCATTCTCAATAGTGAAGGGCTTGGAAAAATCGGGCATAGCTAGCACAGGTGTAGTACACATAGCTTGTTTTAGTTTGTCAAATGTACACTGAGCAACAGGTGTCCATGTAAAAGCATCCTTTTTCAATAGAGCAGTTAATGGAGCTACAATCTTCCCATAATCCTTGACAAACTTGCGGTAGTAGCCAGTCAACCCCAAAAAACCATGAAGGCTCTTGAGTGTCTGAGGATGCGGCCAATTGTTCATGGCATCGATTTTGGCAGGATCCACGCGAACCCCTTGTGCTGAGATAATGTGCCCGAGATACTCAACTTCCTTCTATCCAAAAACACATTTAGACTACTTGGCATGGGGATGATGGTCAGAGAAAAGTTGCATGACAAGATCCAGATGCTGGAGATGTTCATCCCATGTTTTACTGTAGATGAGGATATCATCAAAGAATACCAAAATGAATTTCCGCAAGTAGGGTCAAAATATTTTATTCATTAAGGCCTGGAATGTGGAAGGAGAATTAGTGAGGCCAAAGGGCATGACCAAAACCTCATAATGGCCATCATGTGTGTGGAAAGCTGTTTTAGGGATATCATCCTCATGAACCCAAATTTGATGATACCCAGAACGAAGATTGAACTTGGGGAAAAAGTGAGCCCCATGAAGCTCATCAACAACAGGAATTGGAAACTTATCCTTGATGGTGAGGTGATTAAGTGCTAGGAATTCAATGCAGAGACACCATGACCGATCTTTTTTGCCGACAAGAATAACTGGAGAAGAAAAGGAACTAGTGCTTGGGCAAATAATACCTTGCTTCAATAAGTCCCGAATGAGCATTTCAATCTCTATTTTTTGGTGAAATGGGTAGCGATAGGGCCTGATGTTGGGAGGAACACTACAAGGAAGGAGCTGAATACGATGGTCTTCTGGCCTGGAAGGTGACAATCCCACTGGTTCAGCAAAGACACCTATATATCGATCCAAAATTTGTTGTAGATCCAAAGGAGTAGTGGAGACCGTTGATGGTTGCATCTAAATGGAATGGATCCGAGCGATGACACCATGTGAATTCTTCTTAAGGAGTTTTTCCATGCGATGTGAACTGATGATGCTGAGAGAACCTGGTTGTAATCCTGTCAATGTGTGTTTTTGTCCATTGAGGGAAAACTGCATCCAAAGTTCAGCAAAATCCCATAAGATAGGGCCAAGTGTGCATAGCCATTGAGCGCCCAAAACCACATGACATCTGCCTAAGGGCAAGGCAAACATGTCAGAGCGCAAGGTATAATCTCCTGTAGAGATACACACATTTCGACACTTCCCTTTGCAAGGTAAGGTGCCCCCATTGGCAACCATGACTTCAAAGTTGGAGCAAGGATAGATAAAATAATCAGCTTGTTTGGCGATCTGAGGATCAATGAAATTATGAGTGCTACCAGAATCAATGAGTATTGTAAGAGGAAGCTTCTTGAAGTAACCCCTGACCTGCATTGTTTGGGGGGTGGTGATTCCAGCTAAAGCATGGAGAGATATCTCTGGTTGGTCATCCTGAGACGGAGGGTCAATAGGAGGTTCCTGAATGTCGACTGGAGCATCCAGTGTTTCTGGATCTTTGTCACCAATTTCAGAGGCAGGCGGAGACTCCACATCCAAGAGATAGAGCTTTTGCTGAACACATCTATGTCCTTGAGTGAATTTCTCATCACAATTATAGCAAAGCCCCTTTTCTCTACGTGCTTGCATCTTTGTTTCAGACAAACGCTTGATAGGAGTCGATCGAGGAGCCTGCGGTATAGGTGGTCGCTGAGAACCCATATTTCGGAAGGGAACAAAAGTAGGCTTGGAGCATTGTGGGGCTGCAATCTTGTCTTCTGCCAACTTAGCCAACCCTAGGGCTTCCATCATTGTGGTGGGACAGAACATTTTGACCTCAGAGCAGATGGCATCCTTTAGACCACTAATAAAACAACTCTGGTAAAATTCATCAGACAATCCTTCGGTGTGGTTGGCTAGGTTCTCAAATTCGGTTTGATATTCTCTCACAGTGCCAATTTGGCGAAGTTTAGTGAGGGCTCTGGTGAAGTCATCAAAGGCACTAGGACCAAATTGTTGCAAAAGGAGATGGCAAAAGTCTGACCATTTGGGCTCTGGATGAGCCTTGATGTACCAACGGTACCATTGAAGAGCTTCCTGTTCCAAGTGAAAGGATGCCAGCGGAACTTTGTTGACATCAAAAGTATTATGCAGACTAAAATACTATTCTGCATGATAGATCTATCTAGTTGGATCAGTACCATTGAAGCGAGGAAAATCAAGCTTCGGACCACAGAAATTGCTGGAAGAAGAGAACCCATTGTCTGATGAAGACTCGGACTGCCATTTGTTGTTCATAGCTGAATGTTCAAGATGGAGACTGAGAAATTTTTCATCCAGATCCTGGAGTTTGGCTTGGATGGCTGCAAGTGCTTCTTCCATGGTTTTTTCTCCTGCACGGGTGACAACCATAACCAGGAGTTTTTTTTTACTAGGTAGGAAAACAAAAACAGAAACTGCTTCAGCAAGGGAAAATCTGGACTTGGGAAACAATCTGAAGGGTAATTGGGGTTTGACTAGGTGTCGAACACTGTCGACTAGACAAGGAAGCAAAAATGAGGATTTCAGAAGCAGGGTGAAAGAATGGGAAAATTTGGCAGAGGGGGACAAGAAGCAGAATTCAGAAAGGAACTCTGTGGTAAAATTTGAAGGTGATTAAGTGAAATCTAAGGAAGTTATGGCAAACCCTAAAAATAGACAAATGTGGGATTTCAGGCTTTGGGAAGGGAAATTGGGGATAGGGTCCTCAGGAATGAAATATGCAGAATGGTATGACAGGGGTTCTCCGAAAATTTCAAGAAAAACAGAGTGAAAACAAAAAACTTTTTTTTTTTCTTTTTTTTTCTTTTTTTTTTTTTTTTTATTTTTTTTATTTTTTTTTTTTTCAGACTGGAGCGGCTACGGATCGGAAGGGATCTGGAACAGCGCCGAATGGATTGAAAATGGCTGGATCTAGAACGGCTTGCAAAATGGATCTGAAACGGCGCAGTAGTGATCGACAATAGTTCAGCTGAAAGTAGATATGGACCCCAGGTATGTGCGGCTTCATAACAGTTCAGGGGTTTCACTCGGCCACCAATGCTATCTGACGGCTTGCGTATTGAGGTAGTACCCCTCACTCTACCGCTCAGGTAAAACTGATAACCGCTTTGCCACAAACGACATCTCTTGGTTTACCTCATGGGTGGGAACTAGTCAATCAGGTAGGGGTCGTTTCCCTTTTCACTGGCAGGTCCTCTCAATGGGCCAGCTACTTCGGGGTTCCTGTGGTACTCCTCACAATGAGTTTTAGGGCTTATGCCCAAGTACTTCCCACATTTAAGTGAATAGGAATTATTCCCAAATCCAAACTTGCAACAGATGCAAAAAAAAAAATTGGCAGAAATTTCACCCAGCGAGCCCAAGAAAGTGCTCTGATACCAGATGTGATGCACCTGCAACAATTAATTAATACGAATATGCGAAATAGCAGAAATGACAGAACTCATAATCAATTTTATATTGATCACAGGCCACTTCGACGGGGCAGCCTCCTATGAGCAAGCTCAATACAAATAAATTCACCGTGCCTTCATAAGTCTCAACACACACTTATATACTAAGTCTAGGCGCCAATACTATGGGTCAAAACCATGGGCCACTACAAACTATGGATCAACAATACTACGGGCGACTTACAAAGTATATGCGCCAACAACAATAACACAAACTATTGATCGACAAATACTACGGGAGGACTTACAAAGCATATGCGTCCAACAACAACATAATAACGAAGTAAAGACATGGGTTCCTAACACTCTGGTAATACTCTAGGCAATCTTTCTCCAAAAATCATTCTGTAAATTTCTTAGAGCATATAATTTATGTAATTAAACATATTATTTTCCAATAACTTTGTGAAAATTATCTCAGGGAATTGTAATTCTTCGTGACTGGCCATCATGATCATTTTCATAAAAAATGACTGAAATCTGAAATGTCTGAGAGTAGGGAAATTGACCATCTGGTAATGGATCTTTTTAGCCAGGAATTCTTCAAAGTTAAGTCGAGGAATTTGATTTTCATCAATCCCTGGTGGAATTGTATTCATTCTATACAAAAGGCTTAACTGAAACTCAGTTACATACATATCTGTGTCGAACCCTAAGATTAAAGCTAACAATGTCAAAACCAACTGGGTATTTTCATCAAATAAAGTGACATCTATAGGGTAAGGGATATCTGAAATGTTTGTTTCTGGTTTAAGACACATAGATAGGAACTTTTCTCTATTATCTCTAAGGGTTTGACGGTAAAACTCAATAGCAGAGGTTTCGAAAAAACTTTCAAACTCGAGGGTTTGGGAAAAATTTATTTCTAGGGCTTTGATTATGATGGAAGGCTCTATTTTACAGATGACTCTGGTTTTTCGACCGTCTAAAATAGTCCTTTCTTCTCTGGAATAATTATCAACACACCACGATACTAATTCTGGAAAAGACGGGATTTGGTTCGGGTAGAAGGCTAACAAGGATGACTGGTGGACTCTATGTATGTCTATACCCTCTTCCAATAACTTAGACAATTTAAGCTTGATCTCAGCGACCAGTAACTTGATTAGGGTATCGTAAATGTCCCCATCTCTATCTTCTAGGGCTTCTTTGGCTTTAAAAACATCTATATCATGCACAGTTTCCATTTAAATTGTTTCTAAAAACAAATTTCCTTTAAAATATGTGAGCCAGGTCACCAGACCCTACCTGTACAGACACGTCTTTATCCTTCTGTCGCAACTACCAATCTCCACCGGTCTTCAGAGCTCCCAAGAACAGTGACACATAGACAAAATGTCATTTTTTGAAAACCTTTTTGTTTTATATAGGCTCTTTTTCTTAACTTTCTTGCAGCTTTCTGAATGTACCTTATTCCCAACCGTTGATTGAATGCTTTTGTGATTTGAGCCGTTAGATCTTGTGCCTCTTTATTCCCCATGCCGGTATCCGTGATCCTAATATTGGTTTTCTTTTCTGGTTTCAACTGTGTGCGGATCAACCATTTTCTGACACCTGTTAAAGTGGTTTATTTACCACAACCACCCTTTCCTTTATCAAGTGCGCACTTCCCATGATGCGGATGAATCTCGTCCTTAGATTTTCTCCCAATGCATATCGTCCATCCGATTTATGTCAACATATGGCACATTCCCTTGTGCACTTCTGCATATGCCACGTGCTATGGCCCACATTTTCCCTTTATTATCCTTTGGTGGTTCCGCATGGTACTGTAGTGGTTTGTGATACCATTATCACGTCGATGCGGAGCAATAACAATGTGACACGTACTCCAACGGTCTTATGTCTGCAACCACTCACCATTGTTTGCAAACGAACTTTTTGGTGGTGCAGGGATTCACGATAGTTGTTGATCTTTTCCTTCGTCATCTCCGCCATTGGAACTTCACCACAATTTAACCTTTTCAATACTTTCCTTCGGACTATTGCACTAGTGGGTTTTTGCTTTGTTGATTTTTTTTTTTATTATAACCCTTCATTTAACATATCCTTAGTAAATTTACTTCTTTTGGGTATTTTGGACAAACTTTTAGGGATTCTTTGGGTATTTCAAATATGGTGTCAACACCACTAATACACCACACCCTCCCATTATTGCACCACCCTTCTCTCTCTCTCTCTACTCCACCACTTATAATGAACCCCACTCCTCTCCCTCTCCTGAAACCTTCAAACACCTCCATGTTCTCTCTCTCTCTCTCTCTCTCTCTCTCTCTCTCTCACACACACACACACACGCACACATCTAATCCTACCCACACCACTAAATCCCACCATCTTTCTCTCTTTCTCTCTCTCTCTCTATCTATCTATCTAACCACATTTGTACTCTACCTAATCCTCTCTCTCTTGCTCATCCTCCCCCTAACCACCTCTCTCTCTCTCTCTCTCTCTCTCTCTCTCTCTCTCTCTGCTAATCCCCCTACCATTAGAACTCACAACCAAATCCTCTCTCTCCCCCATAACTCGCAAACATATCCAATTCTCTCACTCTCAAACAAACAAACAAACACCCCTACTACTCCCCTTACACCAAAACCTCCTCATCTCTCTCTCCATCTATCTCTCTCTAATGGTAACCCTCTCTCTCACCTTACACCACCCTACTCACACTACCTTTAACCCCCTCCTCTCTCTCTTCCTCCCTCTCTTTGTCCCTCACCTCTTCACCCTCATCCTTACTAACCCCCTCTATCACTCTATCCCTCTCCTAATACTCCACCTACACCTAACCCCAACCCCTCTATCTCTCTCTCACTAAACCCACCAACATGCCCCCTCTCCCTATCACACTTTCACAATAGCCAACCCCTCTCTCTCTCCCTAAGGCCCCTCCTACTCTACCTACCCATAACCATTATTTCCTCCCCTCTCCCTTTGTCTTTAATACTCCCCCTACACCAAAACCCCCCACGACACCACTGTCTCTCCCCTAACCCTCCTCCACTATCACTTACTCCCCCATATATCTCTTAATCAGTAACTCTCTCTCTGTCTCTCTTTGTCTCCGTCTCTCTCTCTCTCTCTCTCTCTCTCTCTCTCTCTCTCTCTCTCTCCTTCCCCTCACAAACACTCTTGTTTCGATCTTTTTATCACTTACTAACCCCCTCTCTCACTCTCTCACGATTGTACTCCTCATTATACCTTTAACTCCCCCCCTCTCTCTCTCTTCCTTAGTCTAGAAAACCATAACTAACCACCTCTCTCACTTTCTCTTTAACTTATTCCTCCACATATTCCTAACCCCACCCCTCACTCTCTTCATGAACACCCTCGCACTACACACAATCCCTAACCCGCCACTGCCTCTCCCTAACCTACCTCCTACTCTCCCTAGAGATAAAAAACCCCTATTCCTCTCTCTCATTATCTCTCCTACTCCTCTTACACCTAATCCCTCCTCTCTCTCTACTAATCCCCCTCCCTTACCAATTACCACCCCCAATATCTCTCTCTCTCTCTACCCCCAAATTCTAACCCCATGTTTTACTAACTTCCCTAATATTCCCTAATCCCTTACCCATGTCCCCCCACCAAGATATCTATGTCTTTCTCTGCTAGAAACCCCATCCTCCTGCTATCCCTAATCGCCCACACCCTTCACCATTCAATCCCCAACTCCCCCCCCTCCTCTCTCTCTCTCTCTCTCACACACACACACACACACACCACTCTACTCCACCAATTACATCTAACCCCCACCCTCTCTCTCCATCACCACTTCCCCCTAACCTTTATCAACCCTGCTCACTCTCTCTCTCTCTCTCCCATACTCCTCCACCTAAAGCTAATACACACCCCTCTTTTTGTTAGAACATTTTTCCACCTATGAACATTAATCATTTATTAATGATGATTAATTAGCCCAAGTGATTAATGATTACATCCCTACGTTGATTAGTTGGTAAATTGGTCAAATTATCATGAACTGGTTAGCAATGTGAACAAGTGCTGAGTCAAACCAGCTAATTGGAGTGCTCCCCAGGGCAATTAATGCACTCAGTATGCCTAGAGCGCCCTCCTCAGGTCATTTAATGCATTCAGCATGCTTCTCTTCTACCTAGGGCGCATTTGCTCAGTTTGTGGACAATCTTGCCAACTTTGTCATCATTTTGGCCAATTTTAGCCTCCAAACCTCTAACCAACCAGTTTCTTCACATGTGTGAGGCCACATGGGCCTGTCCAGTCATTCCCAGCATTCACACTGCAGATTCGAACCAGTTTGGGATGGTTTGGGATATTTTGGTCAACCTAGGGGGGTTTGAGCTTTTTCTAAGCTAGATCAGTGTGAACACTCCAGATGGATTCGAATTCTTCCAGATTTGTATATATGAGTGTTCTTAACCTATGTTAAGGTTGGATAGTTAATAATATTGACATTATTCACCATTTCATGTGTAATTGTTCTTCATTCATTTAAATTTTTTATGCTAATTCTTGCAAATGTTGTGCAATCTTTCACCAGTGAGGAATCCACAGTAGCTAGGTTCAGCTGTGATTGAGATTTTACATGGTATCAGAGCTCTTGGAGCTAGAATTCGAACCAGCAAGACTGTTGTAGTGGATTGCCAGAAGCAGTGGAGAAACCACATAATTCCTGAGGCCATTTCCTTGAGCTTACTGGAGAAATCTAGTGGCTCCTCTCAGGTGTGATGCTCTCCCGAATGCACCCACTATCCATACAGGGTTCGAATCTGTTAGTGCAGATCCCTCCAGAGTGATTTGAGAGTTGTTTGCAGGTATTGAAGACCAACATTGTCAGCAAGTGTGAATTGCAGCAGAGGAGAATGGAGCCATCTCACCCAAACGTGCTCACTCCCTTCAACTATTTCGATTGGAAGGTAGAAATGGTGATTTTGCTGAGATCTAAGGGTCTCTACAGAATTACGATGGGCACTGAGGTTGAGCCAAACTCAGCTGTGGAGAAATCCAAGTTTTTTAACAGAATGGATGAGGCATTTGGCCTCCTTTGTCTCAGCATTTCGAGAGACCTCCTGTTTCATGTAGAAAGTCTAGCAACTCCAAATGAAGTGTGGCTCAAGCTTGAGACACTGTTTGGAAAGACTGATGAGATGAGAGGCCACCAGCTCGAAAATGATCTTGTCTCACTGAGCCTAGGAAATTTTGATTCCATCCAGGACTTCTTCACCAAGTTCAAGAACTTGGTCTTGCAGATCAGACAATGTGGCATAGAGAAGAAAGAAGAACAGTTGGTGTTGTCCATTCTCTCCAAATTGGGTTCTGAATACTCAGTTTTTGTGTCTTCCTTCAACTCCACAAGGCTCACAGTTAGAGGTTGGAAGATGCCATCTTTGGCTGACTTCATGGAGATGCTAACTCAAGAGCAAGACAAGCTGGTCTTGATGGGCTCCATCAAGCAAAAAGATCAAGTTCTTGCAGCTGGAGATTCGAAATGTGGAAGAGGCAAGCAAAAACCCAGGGGGTCGAAACCTCAAGAGAAGAAGAGAAAGGATGAGAGGCCCAAATCCTCTGAGGGGGTTTCGAATCCTGTCAAGAACAAAGGAAAGAAGGCTGAGAAGACAAAATGTAGCTACTGTCAAAGAGGTTTTCATCCAGAGAGCTCATGCATGAAGAAAACCATAGACACCATGACCCATCTCCTACAGAAAAATAATATTCCTCTTCCTGAAAGTTCCAAGAAGAAGGAGTGCGTTTCTGAAGACAAGGAGAGCTGCCATGCTTTGGTGGCTAGTTCATCTCATTCACCTTTGTTCATCATTGATTCAGGTGCCTCAAGGCACATGGCTTCCTCAAGAGACTCATTTTCTGAACTTGCTCCCTACAGTGGCCTCTCAATTCGAATGGGAGATGACTCAGAAATCCCTGCTCATGGCATTGGGAAAATCTCTATGGAGAATGGCTTCTTCTCCAATGTGCTGTATGTGCCAAATCTTGCAGCAAACTTGCTCTCTATATATCAAATGACACATACTGGAGCAGCAAAGAAGGTGGTCTTCACTCAGGATGATGTGGAGATATCAGAAGTTTCCACCGGGAAAATTGTTGCAAAGGGTGTTGCAGACCATGACATGAAGATGTACAAGTTCTCCCACTTTCTCGAGTTCTCTTCACCAAGTGTGCTTCTGTCACATGGGAATGAGACCAGCAAGCTATGGCATCAAAGGTATGGTCACCTAAATTACAGATATCTTCAAGTTTTAAGCAAAGAGAAGATGGTAGAAGGGCTGCCCCAAATCAGTTTTTCAAGTGGAACATGCAAGGGTTGCATGATTGGGAAACATCCTGAAAGGAAGTATGACAAAGGGAAGGCAAGGAGGGCTGATCAACCTCTTGGAATAGTACATTCTGATCTGATAGGGCCACTCCCCACACCCTCCTATGGCTGCAGCAAATATGTGCTCACCTTCATCGATGACTACTCAAGGTACTGCTGGTTATTTTTCCTTAAGCAAAAATCTGAAGTCTTTGAATGTTTCAAGATTTTTAAGAGCATGGTTGAGAACTTCAGTGGGAAGGCCATGAAGGTTTTGAGGACTGATAATGGCAGAGAGTATGTCAATAACAATTTGCAGGAGCTCTGTCAAGAGCATGGCATTCAGATGCAACACTCAGTGCCCTACACACCTCAGCAAAATGGTGTTGCAGAGCGCAAAAATAGAGCACTGAAAGAGATGGCAACTTGCATGTTGCAAGCAAGGGATTTGTCTCCCAAATTGTGGGCTGAAGCTATGAATTGTGCAGCATATGATCAGAATAGAGCACCACACAAAGCATTGCAAGGAATCACTCCATTTGAAGCTTGGATGGGTCACAAGCCCAATGTCTCACATTTCAGAATTTTTGGCTCAAGGGCTTGGGCCAGAATTCCACCGGAGAAGAGAAAGGCCTTGCAGCCCCAAAGCAAGGAGTCAATCATGGTTGGGTATGCAGAGGATTCCAAGGGCTACAAGCTCTTTGATCCATCCACTCACAAAACTTTCATTGAAAGAAGTGTCAAATTCGAAGAGGAAGAATTCTTGCAAGCTAGTGAACAAGGTGATGGGGAATGCTCATTTCCTCGTCTTGATGATGAAGTAAGTAGTGATTCTTTCTCTGATATTTCTGATTCTGATATTGCTGAAGATGATGTTGATATGGATTCTGAACATATCCCTCCCTCAAGGCCCAAGTGGGTAGAGAAAACAATTCAAAGTGCCGGAGAGCTAGTGGGAGATCCCCAAGATGCTAGGAAAACTAGATCTCAATTTCACAATTCCTTTGCATGTTATAATTCTGATCTGTGTGAGGCATGTTATTTGATGGTTGGATCTGATCCAATGTCATATTCAGAAGCATGTACAGACCCAAGGTGGCAATCAGCCATGCAAGAGGAGATGAACTCACTCCATGAGAACAAAACTTGGGATTTGGTCCCTCTTCCTCCCAAGAGGAAACTAGTGCAATGCAAGTGGATTTATAGAACCAAAATTGGATCTGATTGCTCTGATCTGAAGTATAAGGCCAGGTTGGTGGCTAAGGGTTACTCTCAGGTCCAAGGAGTGGACTATACAGAAACATTTGCACCGGTGGCAAAGATGGACTCCATAAGACTAGTTTTGGCCATTGGGGCTTCCAAGCGATGGGAGATTCATCACATGGATGTAAAAAGTGCCTTTCTTCATGGGGATCTGAATGAGGAGATATATATGCAGCAGCCTGAAGGTTTTATTTCTGATCATACACTTGTTTGCAGGTTGAACAAGTCACTCTATGGGCTCAAGCAAGCTCCTAGAGCATGGTATGCAAAAATGGACAATTTTCTGCTATCTTTGGGGTTTGAGAGGTGTAAGTCTGATCCAAATGTGTATATGCAGCATGTTAGTGATCTGATATTGATTATTGTACTGTATGTTGATGATCTTTTGATCACTGGTAGCTGCACCAAAGAACTTGACTCAGTTAAGAGAGCATTGCACAGTGCATTCTCCATGACCGATCTAGGATTGCTAAAACAATTTCTGGGTTTGGAGATAGATCAATCTGTGAATGGAATTTCTGTATGTCAGTCAAGGTATGCTTCAGATTTGCTGCAGAAATTTAAGATGGCTGAATGTAAGTCTGCAAAATTTCCATTTCTTTCAGGAGTCAAGCTTACAGAATGGGGTTCTTCACCACTAGTTGACAGTTCGTTGTATAGGCAACTTGTTGGAAGTTTGTTGTATCTTACACACTCTCGACCAGATTTGTCTTATGCTATTGGGGCTGTTGCAAGGCACATGCAAGAGCCTCATGAGATCCATTGGAAGGCAGCCAAGAGGATCCTTCATTATGTTCAGGGTACTAAGTCCTTTGGTATCCATTATGCTGCTGGTTCATCCCTTGAACTAGTAGGATTTACAGATTCTGATTGGGCTGGTGATTGTATTGATCGGAAGTCAACTTTCGGTTATGTTTTTATGCTTGCACATGGACCTATATGCTGGTCAAGAAAGAAACAAAGCACTATTTCCTTATCTTCAGCTGAGGCCGAGTACAGGGGAGCAGTTAATGCAGCCACACAATGTGTTTGGTTGCAAGGTATTCTTGCAGAGTTCGGGATTGTCTTTGATTCACCCACTATTCTTTGGTGTGATAATCAAAGTACAATCAAGATTTCTACCGATCCAGTACAGAGACAGAGGACCAAGCACATAGAGATACACATGCATTACATTCGGGGTTTGGTGCATGACCGGACCATAGCATTGCAGTATTGCCCATCCAGTGAGCAAACTGCTAATATCTTCACCAAGTGTTTTACCGAGAAGACCTTCACTCACCTTAGATCTTTGCTTGGGGTGAGTGATGCATGGTGATGATTGGTGTATTTTGATATATGCCACATGTCCATTTTAGAGGGGAGGTTTTATTTCCCATGTGGTTTTCCTCCTTACCTTGGTTACATGGACAAATAAATTTTCATGATGTAAAAGGTGACTTGAGCCTAGTTGCCAAGGCCTTAATTTTGATATTTCACTAAGTCTAGCTTAAGGGGGGGTGTTAGAACATTTTTCCACCTATGAACATTAATCATTTATTAATGATGATTAATTAGCCCAAGTGATTAATGATTACATCCCTAAGTTGATTAGTTGGTAAATTGGTCAAATTATCATGAACTGGTTAGCAATGTGAACAAGTGCTGAGTCAAACCAGCTAATTGGAGCGCTCCACAGGGCAATTAATGCACTCAACATGCCTAGAGCGCCCTCCTCAGGTCATTTAATGCATTCAGCATGCTTCTCTTCTACCTAGGGTGCATTTGCTCAGTTTGTGGACAATCTTGCCAACTTTGTCATCATTTTGGCCAATTTTAGCTTCCAAACCTCTAACCAACCAGTTTCTTCACATGTGTGAGGTCACATGGGCCTGTCCAGTCATTCCCAGCATTCACACTGCAGATTCGAACCAGTTTGGGATGGTTTGGGATATTTTGGTCAACCTAGGGGGGTTTGAGCTTTTTCTAAGCTAGATCAGTGTGAACACTCCAGATGGATTCAAATTCTTCCAGATTTGTATATATGAGTGTTCTTAACCTATGTTAAGGTTGGACAGTTAATAATATTGACATTATTCACCATTTCATGTGTAATTGTTCTTCATTCATTTAAATTTTTTATGCTAATTCTTGCAAATGTTGTGCAATCTTTCACCAGTGAGGAATCCACAGTAGCTA
>BSBM01002708.1:180000-188299 GCA_027924585.1 Larix kaempferi
CCAACACTCCCCTCTCCCTATAACACTCTCACAATAGCTAACCCCTCTCTCTCTCTCTCTCCCTAACGCCCCTCCTACTCTACCTACCCATAACCACCACTTCCTCACCTCTCCCTTTGTCTTTCCTACCCCTCCTAGACAAAAACCCCCCCACCGCCCCACACTCTCTCCCCTAACCCTCCTCAACTATCACTCACTACCCCATATATCTCTTACTCATTGACTCTCTCTCTCTCTCTCTCTCTTCTTCCCCCAGACAAACACTCTTGTTCCAATCTTTTTATCCCTTACCAACCCCCTCTCTCACTCTCTCACCATTGTACTCCTCACTATACCTTTAACTCCCCACCTCTTTGTCTCTGTTCCTTATTCTAGCAAACCTCAACTAACCACCTCTCTCAATTTCTTTGTAACATATTCCTCCACATATGCCTGACCCCTACGCCTCACTCTCACCAAGAACACCCTAACACTGCCTGTCTCTCGTTCTCACACATTCTCACTCTCCCTAACCCCCCCACTACCTCTTCGTATCCTACCTCCTACTCTCCCTAGCCGTAAAAACCCACAATCATCTCTTTATTTCTCTCTCTTACTCCCCTTACACCTAACCCCCCCTCTCTCTCTTCTAATCCACCTCCCTTACAACTTACCACCCTCGATATCTCTCTCTCTCCCTACCCCCAACCTATAACCCCCATTTTGACTAACTTGCCTAATATTCCCTAGTCCCCTACCCCTATACCCCCACCAAGGTATCTATCTCTTTCTCTCCTAGAACCCCATCCTCCTGCTATCCCTAATCACCCACAACCTCCCCCCTTCAATCCCCAACTCCCTCTCTCTCTCTCTCTCTCACACACACACACACACACCACTCTACTCCTCCATTTACCCCTAACCCCCAAACTCTCTCTCCATCACTTATTCCCCCTAACCCTTATCAACCTGCACTCATTCTCTCTCTGTCTCCCATACTTCTCCACCTAAAGCTAGTACAAACCCCTCTCTTAATCCCCCAACCCCATAAAACTCCCCTCTCTCATTATTACTACCCCTAACCCACCACTCTCTCTCCTTTAACCCCCTCCTACTTTCCCTACGCATAACCACCCCCACGACCACCTCTCTCTCCCTCCAATACTCCCCCCATACCTAACCCTCTATCTCCCTCTCTCACTCTCTCTCTAATTTTGCATCTTGTACCACATAATACCCCCCATCTCTCTCTCTCTCTCTCTCTCTACCACCAACCTATACCCACCCTTCTCTTTCTTCCCCATCGCCCCTCCTCCACCCTATGCTTAATCACCCACACCCTCCCCTCTTTGATATTGATTCTCTCTCACTCTCTCCCTCTCTCTTTCTCTCTCTCACACACACACTCTATCATACCTATACTTCTCTACCTACCCCTAACCCCCACCCCTCTCTCTTTCCCAACCCCTTAACACCGAGCTCCCCGCCCCTCTCTCTCTATTGCACACACCAACCTACTCCTCCCCTACAAATAAGCTCCCTTATCTCTCTCTCTCTCAAATCATCTCGCTAACCCTTAATAACCCCTCACTCTATTTCTGTCCTAATACTCCTTCCCTTACAACTTAACACCCACCCCTCTCTCTCTCTCCTCAAACCCCCAATAAACCCCCCCAGCAAACACACTACTCTTGTCTCTCTTTCTCTCTGTCTATCCCTTACTTACCCCTTATCTTGCTCTTTCACCATTGTACTCCTCACCAGACCTTTAGCCTTGCTTCCGCCATCTCTCTCTCTCTCTCTCCTATTCCCCCTTACCCATACTAATTGCTTCTCTTGGTTTCTCTATTACAAATTCCTCCACATACACCTAAGCCCCAGCCCTCACTCTCTTTGCCAACCCCCTAAAATTCCCCCACTTGCTCACACACTCTCACTCCCACTAACCCCACATTCTTTCTCCTAACCCAATCCACCTCTCTCTCTCTCTCTCTCTCCTACTCCACTTGTAACTAACCCTCTCTCCCCTCTCTCCTAATCACAATACTGCTATAAATTACCACCCCCATATCTCTCCCAAGTCCCTCTCTCTCTTCTTCCACCATATGGCCCCATTCTCTCTAATATCCATAATATTCCCCAAGACCCTACCCCCCTCCGCTCATTGCAATCTCCATCTCTTTCTCTCCCACAACATCAATCCTCCTCCCTACACCTAATCACCCACATGCTCCTTGCATTGCTCTCTCTCTTTCTCTCTCTTATACACACTCACACACAAACCACACCCCTTTACTCCTCCACCTACCCCTAACCCCCACACCTATAACTCTTTCTCCACCACCTAACACCTCCACACTCCCCATTATCTATATTTCTCTCTCACACACACTCATATCCTACTCCTCCCCCTCTCTCTCCTTACTCTTCTAACCATTAATAACCCCACTTCTCTCTCTCGCACACAACCCTTGACTCCTTCCCTTCCTCCTCGTCTTTCTCTTTATCCCTTATTCATCGTAACCCTTACCAATCCCCTGTCTCACTATGTTTACCCCAACTCCTTAAACTACACCTAATCCCCCACACCTATATCTCTTCTCTAACCCCTAACACCCCCCTCTCACTCACACACTCTGAGTACTCTTAATCCCTCCTCTCTCTCTCCCTAACCTAACTGATGTTATCCCTAAGCCTCTCTCTCTCTCTCTCTCTCTTCCCCTAACCCTTACTAAATGCCTATGTCACTCTTTGTCTCCCTTTCTCCTCAAAATACACCTAACTCCAACCCTCTTTCCCTAATCTATCCTTCTAATACCTCCCTCTTTCTGTCACTCGCACTACCCCTAAATTTCCCTCTCTCTCCGTAACCCCACTAATACACTCCTTAAGCCATCTCCCTTATCTCTTCAACTTTCCTCTCCTTGTAACTCTATGTGTGTGTGTGTGTCTGTCCCTCCTAGTCACCCTCACATTACCACTTCAGACCAACCCTTATCTCTCCCCACCAACCCCCTAACAACCTCAAATTTCTATCTCTCACACACATGGCCCTTCTCCTCGCTTTACAACTAACCCCCCCTGTCTCGCTCTCTGGCCACCCTGCTCCTCCTCCTCCTCCCCACCATCTCTCTCTCTCTCTCTCCACCTCTTCCCCCTAACCCTTATTATGCTTGTCTCTCACACTATAACTCTCTCCCCTACTCCACCTACACCTAATCCCCACCACTCTCCTCTCTCTCTCTGACCCTAAAAAAATATAAACCCCTATCTCTCTCTCTCCCTAGTCCCCTTCATACTCTCCTTACTAAAAAACAACCCCTCTTCCCCTCTCCCTCTTTCTCTCTCTCCTACCCCTAGAACTAAACCCCCCCACTCCCTCTCTCTCTCTCTCTCTCCTAATTTCCCACCCCTATAACTTACTCCCCCAATCTCTCTCTCTCTCTCTCTCTTCCCCCACCATACACCCCCGCTTCTCTCTAACTTCCCTAATATTTCATACACTCCTCCCCACCATCCTCTCATCTTGATCTGTATCTCTTTCTCTCCACTATACCCCCTCCTATCTCTACCCCGAATCACACACACCTTCCCCCAGTCACCCATTGATTCTCTCTCTCTCTCTTTCTCCCCTCTCTCTCTTTATATCTCTCTGTCTCTCTCACACACACATAGATACCCCTCTACTCATACACCTACCCATTAGCCCCATCCACCTCTCTCCCCTAACCCACTAAAACATCCCTCCCCACCCTCATTCACTATCTCTCTCTCTCACACACACACACACATGCACACCTACCCATACCACTACCACTAACACAGCTCCTCTCTTTGTCACTCTCTCTGACCTTCTCTCACTAACCATTACTAAACCCCCTATCTAACCCCATATTCCTCCCCGCTACCTCTAATACCACTCCTCTCTCTCTCTCTCTCTTCCCCATCTTATCCATAACCCCTACTAACCCCCCTCTCTCACTCTCTTTCTACCCTATTCCTCAATCCACTCCTAACCCCAACTCTTTCTCTCCCCCAACACCCTCCCCATCTCTCACATGCTTTCATTGTACATAATCCCCCATATCTCTACCTAATCTCACTCATAATATCCCTAATATTCCCCCTCTCTCTCACCAAATTCCCCTCTGGTTTACCCCCACTATCTATTTCTTTAGTAATCCCCATTCCTGTACTACTTATCACCCATTTCTCTTTCTCTCCCTCAACCCCCTAACATTCCCCCCCCTCTCTCTCCTACATGCACACACACTCTCCTCTTCTCTCTCTCTCTCTCTCTCTCTATCCTTTACTAACCCTTTCTTTGTTTGAATTTCCTAATCCCCATTACCCTATCAGTTAACACCCACCCTTGTTTATCCCCTAGCCCCTTAACCATGCTCTCTCTCTCTCTCTCTCACACTCCTCTCTCTCTATCTCTCTCCTCCTTACTAACACCCTCTCTCTCTCTCTGTTTCTCTCTCTCTCTCTCACACACACGCTCTCTTTATCCCCCTCCCTCTCTCTCTCTCTCTCCTATACCCCCCAACCCTTACTAACTACCTCTCCCACTCTCTTGATCACATATTCCTATACATTGAGATAACCCTCATTATTCACTCTCTCCATCAACCGCCTAACATCTCCATCAACCACCTAACACCCCCCCTCTCTCTTCCACATACTTTCAGTACCCCTACCCCCCTCCTCTCTCTCCCTAATCCATATCCTACTCTCCTATCCATAACTACCTCTCTGCCTCTCTCTCTCTCTCTCTTTCTCTCTCTCTCTCTCTCCACCTACCAATAACCCTCTCTCTTTCTTCCCTTGTCCTAAAACACCTCCCAATGAAACTTATTGACCCCAATATCTCTTTCTCTCTTACCTCTTCCTCTCTCTCTCGATGTCTCTCTCTAAACCCACCCTATGCCCCCCTTCCCCTACAACATCCTTAATATTTCCTAAGCCCCTACACCCATTTAACCTTTACAATATCTATATTTTTCTCTCCTCCAAACCCTCTCCTCTCCCTACCTCTAATCAGCCACATCCTCCCACCCTCGCTCCCTAAATCTCTCTCCTTCTCTCTCTCACACTCCTCTCTTTCTAAGTCACTCTCTCTCTCTCAACACAAACACACATACACACACACACACCCATATACTCCTCTTCTCTTCCATATACCTCTCTCCTATCCACATAACACCCCTAGCAAAACCCCATTCTCTATCACTCTCTCTCACACTCCCTACACCCCCCTACCACTAACCTCCTTCCTCTCTCTCTCCCTCCCTCCCTCCCTCTCTCTCTCTCTCTCTCCTTCTCCTCTAATATCCCTAACCCTTACTAACCTCCTCTCTTTCTCTCTCACTATCCTAATCATCCCCCCTCCTCTCTCTCTTTATCCCCCCTAACCCTTACTAATCCCCTCTCTCACTCACTCTAAATGTAACTCCTCCACATCCACCTAACCCCCACCCCTTTCTCTCTTGTATGACCCCCTAACACTAGTCTATCTCTCACACACACTCTTATGACCCCTAACCCCCTCCTCTCTATCCCTAACCCCACTCATATTATCCCTAAGCCTCTCTCTCTCTCCCTACTCCTCCATTAACTCCTAGCCGCCATTGATTTTCTCACTCTCTATCACACACACTCACCCATACTCCTCCCTATCACTAACCCCCTCCTTTTCCTCCTCCTTTTCTCTCCCTTACTCTACCCTATCCTTACTAATCCTCTCTCTCACCTCTTCACCCCCTACTCCTTCACCTACCCTTCAACACCGCCTTGTCCTCTCTCTCTCCCCTCTTACTCCTAACACTTACTAACCCTCTCTAAAAAAAATTCTCTAACCTACAGCTGCACCTAAACCTAACCCAAACAAATCTCTCTCTTCCCCAACCCCCTAAAACACCCTTCTATTTCAGTCTCACTACCCCTAACGACCACTCTCTCTTCCTAATATCCCTCATACTCTCTCTACAAATAACCACCACCTCCATCCCCCATATCCCTCTCTCTATTCTACTCTTTCTACCCCATTCCCCTCTCACTTTTCCTCTATCTATATCTTTCTCCCTTTAATTCCCTTCCTCCTACGTCCTTGGACCCACCCTCCTTTTCTCTACCCCCATGCTATACCCCTCCTTCTCTCTTTCTCCCAATCCCCCTGCTCCACCCTACCCCTAATAAACCACACCCCTCCCCCCTATATTTAACGAATCCTCTCCCTCTCTCTTGCTTCTACCACCTAACCCCTACTAACTTCCTCTCTCACCTTCCCTCTCCCTCATTCCTGAACATACACTTAACCCACACACAACTCTCTATCTCCCCCAAAACCTAACCCCCCCCCTCTCTCTAACTCTCTTAGTAGCTAGACCTTACTCTCTCTTCCTAACCCCACTTTATTGACCCTAAAAATGAACATACCCTCCCACCCTCTCTCTTCTACTCCCCCTACCCCTAAACCTCTTTATCTATATCTCTCTCTCCTAAACACCCTCCCCTACCACTTTCCATCCCCCACATCTCTCTCTCTCCCTGAATCTCTCTCCCCCTTTCTTTCTTTCTCTCTCTCTCTCCTATCTTGAAAGAACAAACCCTATAACATCCACCCCATGTTCTCTCTCTTTCTCTCACCCCTTGTCCTTGCTTTACCATGAACTCCCCTCATCTCTCTCTCTCTCTCTCTCTCCCCACCTATTGCTAACCATTACAAACCACATACCTCACTCTAACACTTACAAAACTCCTCTCCATCTCTGTCCATTCCTCACTCTCTTCAATACCCCCACCTTGTCCTTTCATACAATTAACAACCCTCCTATCTCTCTCTCTAACTCTCTCTCTCCCCTACTCCTCTACCTACACCTAACACCCACATCTATTTATCTCCCCCAATTTTGTAACACTGCCCCTCTCTCTCTCCCTCACTCTCACTATCTGTAACACATAATCTCTCTCCCTAACCCTCCTCCTACTCTTTCTACCCATTACAACCTCCTCCACCCCCCTCTCTCACTCCTACTCCCCCTACCCCTAAACCTTTCTCTCTCTCTCTCTCTCTCTCTCTCTCCTAAACCTCACCCCCTACATTTTACCACACCCCATCTCTCTCTCTCTCACCCCCATTATCTTCCACTTACCCCTAAAAATCACCCAAATCTCTCTCTCCTTGCTACCTTATTCTCACTCTCTCTCTCTCTCTCTCTCTCCCCCCTCCTCTCCTTAGCACTTCCTAACCACATATCTAACTCTTTCACCACCTTCCCTCTCCCTGTACCTATAACTCCCCTCCAGTTGTCTCTCTCTTCCTCTCTCATCTCTTCCTAATCTATATTACTCTCTCTCTCTCCCCCATCCCCCTCCATGTACACTTAAATCCCACTCACCTCTCTCTCCTCCAACCCCCTAACACCCTGCTCTCTCTCACTTATCCTACCCCTAACCCTCCTCCCACTCTCCTTGCCCATAATCTCCCCCCTAAACCCCAATCCTTGATCTCTCTTCTACTACCCGGACCCCTAACCTTCTCTCTCTCTCTCTTGTTCTCTCTCTCCCCTCAAAGTCTCCACCTCCTACAACTTAGCATCCCTCGTCCCTCTCTCTCTAACCTCTAACCCCCCCTTGAACGTTGTCCCTCTATAATATTCCTTCACATACACCTAATCCCCACATCTCTCTCTCTTCCCCATCTCCTAATCCCCCCCCGCTCTCTCTAAACCTCACTATATAAAACCCCCACTTTCTCTCCTAACTGCTCTCTTACACTCCCTACCCATAAACATGCCCTCCCCCCCCTCTCTCATAGTCTCTCTACCCCCTAAATATCTCTCTCCCACTATATCTATCTCATACACCCCCCTCCACCTACCACTTAGAAATCCCACTTCCCTCTCCCTCTATCTTAACCCCCAAACACCTGCCCACCCCCCATTCTCTCTCTCTCTCTCTCTCTCTCCCCCCCCCCCCAAGCACACCACTTCTCCTAGATTACAATTAACTACACTACTCTCTCTTTATCTCCCCTTCTCTCCCTAACCCTTACCAACTTCCATATCACTCTAATCCTTACCAACCTCATCTCCCTAACAGTTACCAAAATCCTCTCTCTCTCTCTCTCCACTCCTTTCTGTCTCTATCTCTTTCTATGAAACCCCTTGTCCTCCCATAGCATTAAGCCCCTCCTATTTCTCCCTCACTCTCTCTCTTCCTACTCCTCTACTTACACCTAACAAAAACCTTTCTCTCTCCCAAAAACCCCCTAACATCCCACCTCTCCCTCACATAAAATATAACTATCCCTAAACCC